>VKOC01048411.1:0-18717 GCA_009364415.1 Spea multiplicata | reverse complement strand
ATAAATCTGTGCCGATAGGGAGATCTAAGCGAGGTGCCCGTGTATTATTCGTGTCTAGTGATATGATGCCTTATTAGAAAACTAGGCTCATATATATATATATAGGTAGTGTGAAGTTTTAACCTCCGGACAAAACATAAAGTTAATTGGCAATATTGAATATAACAAAGTACGTAGCTACTCCACGTAGGGGTAGAAATAACCTGTATAATATCAAATCATAGTAGTAACAGGTAGGTATAAATAGTGTAAGAACAAATAATAATAACATAAAAAGTGACTCTATAAATTGTAAATCTATCATTTATAATACTGTGAAAAAAAATGTGCAAACATATTTATACCTGATAAAGTCTACTAGCTTATGTCTATAGACATTCACGTTTTAAAATACCCAATAACCATCCCCAATTAAAATTATGCACTCACTGACATAGTGTATAGTTGCAGTGATTGTATCCACCAAGCATATACTCTTTGTGGATCAAAAAGGGATATAAACCATAAATCACTCACCCCTTTAAAGGGACAGTAGTCTTATCTGGTACCCTCATATTTACCGTGGCCTTAAGCCAATCTGATATCTTAGCATTCTAGCTATCAATACCACTTCTCAAAGTATTCGAGTGGTTATTCACTTCACACACTTAACTGAACAGTAGTTTCACTTTACATGTATTTAGAAATCACATATCAAATAAATGAGGAAAATGTAAATTTGTCATCCAGCCCTGCTGGGGCCATAGTTTCCGATTGTTCAATCCAAAATGTCTCTCGCTGTAATAAGGTTTTACCTCTGTCACCCCCTGTTTGAGACTCGGGGACATGGTCAATCACTATGAAGCGAAGAGAAGACAATAGATGTTTCCAGGGAACATTTGTTAAGTACTGCAGTCCAATCTTTACATACTTGGGCTTGTCCAAGTCTATTTCTTTGTTCTTTAGCCGTAATAATTGTGTCCCCACATCTTTGCTACTGGTGTCAATCGGTAGTTCCAAACTCATAATATCCCATAATATTTTTTGTGCTTCATCTTTTGTGAAATACAGTGTATCAGCTTGTGTGGCAAGCGCACCAGCCCGTTGCATAAAGTCTTCCATCTGGCTCAATTAGTTGCACAGGGTCCACAGGAATGTTCATGCATCAAATAGTTACAAAGTAGATATTTCTCAATGCAAATATACAATATGTGTGCAGTTCAGTACATTTTTTACATATATAGAACAAGTGTTTATTTTCTTTACAGGCTCTAATTCAGATTATGCATCTCAGACAGATTCCTGAACTGGGGGCTCATATCCATCAGCCTGCTCTACTTTGGCGCCTGTCTCATCTCCTGCAGGCTTCCCAGCACCACCGCCTTCACCATGTAGTTCCAGAAGTTTGCCCAGCTCAAACTTTGTCTTTTTCAGCATCTTCACTTTGCGTACATACACATCATGTAGAGGATAGATGGACTGGCAGGCCTTTTCAATGTCTTTGCCGATACTGTCTGGAATTAGCTTGTTAACAACTTCTTTCAAGTCATTTGTCTCTTCACGAGTCATGATTTCCATCATCTTCTTGCGGATCTGACGCACTTGCTGATGCTGGGCATCAGAAGTCTTTCTAATCTGGTTGTTACGCATTTTGGTGAATCAACACAGAATAGGCAAAGTAGGTAGCCATCTGTGGTCTTCACATCAACGTGAGCCTCTCGGCGTGGATATATGACCCTGCTTTCTCCTGACTCACATATACTTTTATATACGCCCCTATTCTAAAACAATATACACACCAGCATTCGAACCAGCGATTCTTGGTATCACGCGCGGGAGTGTGATAGGCTGCTCGGTGGCGTGAAGGTAAAGTAACCTGCTTGCCGTACCAAGGCTCTCTGGTTCGAATTCTGGTGTGTGTGTTGTTTTAGAGTAGGGGCGTATATATAAGTATATGTGAGTCGGGAGAAAGCAGGGTCATATATCCACAGCAAGAGGGCATGATCGGCTGCTCGGTGCCGTGAAGGTAAAGTAACCTGCTTGCTGTGCCAAGGATCGCTGGTTCGAATCGTGGTGTGTATGTTGTTTTAGAGTAGGGGCGTATATATAAGTATATGTGAGTCGGGAGAAAGCAGGGTCATTTATCCACGGCGAAGAAGGAATGGTCGGCTGCTCGGTGGCGTGAAGGTAAAGTAACCTGCTTGCCATACCAAAGATCGCTGGTTCAAATCCTGATGGATCCTCTGTGGTGTGTGTGTTGTTTTAGAGTAGGGGCATATATGTATATGTGAGTCAGGAGAAAACAGGGACATATATCCACGACGAGAATGGGAATCCAACTGACTTGTGGTGTAAAGGTAAGGTAACCTGACTACCATTCCAAGGATCGCTGGTTCGAATCCTGATGAATATATTGTTTTAGAGTAGGGGCATATATATAAGTATATGTGAGTCGGGAGAAAGCAGGGTCATATATCCACAGCAAGAGGGTATGATCGGCTGCTCGGTGCCGTGAAGGTAAAGTAACCTGTTTGCCGTGCCAAGGGTCTCTGGTTCAAATCCTGGTGTGTATATTGTTTTAGAGTAGGGGCGTACATATAAGTATATGTGAGTCAGGAAAAAGCAGGGTCATATATCCACGGCGAGAAACCACAATTGGCTGCTTGGTGGCGTGACGGTAACGTAACCTGCTTGCTATACCAAGGTTCTCTGGTTCGAATCCTGGTGTGTTTATTGTTTTAGAGTAGGGGCGTATATATAAGTATATGTGAGTCGGGAGAAAGCAGGGTCATATATCCACGGCAAGAGGGCATGATCGGCTGCTTGGTGGTGTGAAGGTAAAGTAACCTGCTTGCCGTGCCAAGGGTCTCTGGTTCGAATCCTGGTGTGTATATTGTTTTAGAGTAGGGGCGTATATATAAGTATATGTGAGTCGGGAGAAAGCAGGGTCATATATCCACGGCGAGAGAGCATGTTCGGATGCTCGGTGGCGTGAAGGTAAAGTAACCTGCTTGCCATACCAAGGATCGCTGGTTCAAATCCTGATGGGTCCTCTGTGGGGTATATATTGTTTTAGAGTAGGGGCATATATGTATATGTGAGTCAGGAGAAAACAGGGACATATATCCACGGCGAGAACGGGAAACCAACTGACTTGTGGTGTAAAGCTAAGGAAACCTGACCACCATTCCAAGGATCGCTGGTTCGAATCCTGATGAATATATTGTTTTAGAGTAGGGGCGTATATATAAGTATATGTGAGTCGGGAGAAAGCAGGGTCATGTATCCATGGCGAGAGAGCATGATCGGCTGCCTTCACCATGTAGTTCCAGAAGTTTGCCCAGCTCAAACTTTGGCTTTTTCAGCATCTTCACTTTGCGTACATACACATCATGTAGAGGATAGATGGACTGGCAGGCCTTTTCAATGTCTTTGCCGATACTGTCTGGAATTAGCTTGTTAACAACTTCTTTCAAGTCATTTGTCTGCACTTCACGAGTCATGATTTCCATCATCTTCTTGCGGATCTGACGCACTTGCTGATGCTGGGCATAAGAAGTCTTTCTAATCTGGTTGTTACGCATTTTGGTGAATCCAACACAGAATAGGCAAAGTAGGTAGCCATCTGTGGTCTTCACCTCAACGTGAGCCTCTCGGCGTGGATATATGACCCTGCTTTCTCCTGACTCACATATACTTTTATATACGCCCCTATTCTAAAACAATATACACACCAGCATTCGAACCAGCGATTCTTGGTATCACGCGCGGGAGTGTGATAGGCTGCTCGGTGGCGTGAAGGTAAAGTAACCTGCTTGCCGTACCAAGGCTCTCTGGTTCGAATCCTGGTGTGTGTGTTGCTTTAGAGTAGGGGCGTATATATAAGTATATGTGAGTCGGGAAAAAGCAGGGTCATATATCCACGTCGAGAGAGCGCGATTGACTGCTCGGTGGCGTGACGGTAACGTAACATGCTTGCCATACCAAGGATCTCTGGTTTGAATCCTGGTGTGTGTATTGTTTTAGAGTAGGGGCGTATATATAATTATATGTGAGTCGGGAGAAAGCAGGGTCATATATCCACGGCAAGAGGGCATGATCGGCTCCTCGGTGGTGTGAAGGTAAAGTAACCTGCTTGCCGTGCCAAGGGTCTCTGGTTCAAATCCTGGTGTGTATATTGTTTTAGAGTAGGGGCGTATATATAAGTATATGTGAGTCGGGAGAAAGCAGAGTCATATATCCACAGCGAGAGAGCATGTTCGGATGCTCGGTGGCGTGAAGGTAAAGTAACCTACTTGCCATACCAAGGATCGCTGGTTGAAATCCTGATGGTTCCTCTGTGGGGTATTTATCGTTTTAGAGTAGGGGCATATATGTATATGTGAGTCAGGAGAAAACAGGGACATATATCCACGACGAGAACGGTAAAACAACTGACTTGTGGTGTAAAGGTAAAGTAACCTGACCACCATTCCAAGGATCGCTGGTTCGAATCCTGATGAATATATTCTTTTAGAGTAGGGGCGTATATAAAAGTATATGTGAGTCGGGAGAAAGCAGGGTCATATATCCACGGCGAGAGAGCATGATCGGCTGCCTTCACCATGTAGTTCCAGAAGTTTGCCCAGCTCAAACTTTGTCTTTTTCAGCATCTTCACTTTGCGTACATACACATCATGTAGAGGATAGATGGACTGGCAGGCCTTTTCAATGTCTTTGCCGATACTGTCTGGAATTAGCCATATGTCTGCACTTCACGAGTCATGATTTCCATCATCTTCTTGCGGATCTGACGCACTTGCTGATGCTGGGCATCAGAAGTCTTTCTAATCTGGTTGTTACGCATTTTGGTGAATCAACACAGAATAGGCAAAGTAGGTAGCCATCTGTGGTCTTCACATCAACGTGAGCCTCTCGGCGTGGATATATGACCCTGCTTTCTCCTGACTCACATATACTTTTATATACGCCCCTATTCTAAAACAATATACACACCAGCATTCGAACCAGCGATCCTTGGTATCACGCGCGGGAGTGTGATCGGCTGCTTGGTGGCGTGAAGGTAAAGTAACCTGCTTGCCGTACCAAGGCTCTCTGGTTCGAATTCTGGTGTGTGTGTTGTTTTAGAGTAGGGGCGTATATATAAGTATATGTGAGTCGGGAGAAAGCAGGGTCATATATCCACGGCAAAAGGGCATGATCGGCTGCTTGGTGGCGTGAAGGTAAAGTAACCTGCTTGCCGTGCCAAGGATCTCTGGTTCGAATCGTGGTGTGTATGTTGTTTTAGAGTAGGGGCGTATATATAAGTATATGTGAGTCGGGAGAAAGCAGGGTCATTTATCCACGGCGAGAAGGCATGATCGGCTGCTCGGTGGCGTGAAAGTAAAGTAACCTGCTTGCCTTACCAAAGATCGCTGGTTCAAATCCTGATGGATCCTCTGTGGTGTGTATGTTGTTTTAGAGTAGGGGCATATATGTATATGTGAGTCAGGAGAAAACAGCGACATATATCCACGACGAGAATGAGAATCCAACTGACATGTGGTGTAAAGGTAAGGTAACCTGACTACCATTCCAAGGATCGCTGGTTCAAGTCCTGATGAATATATTGTTTTAGAGTAGGGGCGTATATATAAGTATATGTGAGTCGGGAAAAAGCAGGGTCATATATGCACGGCGAGAACGCACAATTGGCTGCTTGGTGGCGTGACGGTAACGTAACCTGCTTGCTATACCAAGGATGTCTGGTTCGAATCCTGGTGTGTGTATTGTTTTAGAGTATGGGTGTATATATATAAGTATATGTGAGTCGGGAAAAAGCAGGGTCATATATCCACGGCGAGAGGGCGCGATTGGCTGCTCGGAGGCGTGACGGTAACGTAACATGCTTGCCATACCAAGGATCTCTGGTTTGAATCCTGGTGTGTGTATTGTTTTAGAGTAGGGGCGTATATATAAGTATATGTGAGTCAGGAGAAAGCAGGGTCATATATCCACGGCAAGAGGGCATGATCGGCTGCTCGGTGGTGTGAAGGTAAAGTAACCTGCTTGCCATACCAAGGATCGCTGGTTCAAATCTTGACGGGTCCTCTGTGGGGTATATATTGTTTTAGAGTAGGGGCATATATGTATATGTGAGTCAGGAGAAAACAGGGACATATATCCACGACGAGTATGGAAAACTAACTGACTTGTGGTGTAAAGGTAAGGTAACCTGACCACCATTCCAAGGATTGCTGATTCGAATCTTGATGAATATGTTGTTTTAGAGTAGGGGCGTATATATAAGTATATGTGAGTCGGGAGAAAGCAGGGTCATATATCCACAGCGAGAGAACATGGTCGGCTGCTCGGTGGTGTGAAGGTTAAAGTAACCTATTTGCCGTACCAAAGCTCTCTGGTTCGAATACTGGTGTGTATATTGTTTTAGAGTAGGGGCGTATATAATAAGTAAAGTAACCTGCTTGCCCATACCAAAGGATCTCTGGTTCGAATCCTGGTGTGTGTATTGTTTTAGAGTAGGGGCGTATATATATGTATATGTGAGTCGGGAAAAAGCAGGGTCATATATCCACGGCGAGAGAGCATGATCGGCTGCTCGGTGGCGTGAAGGTAAATTAGCCTGCTTGCCGTACCAAGGATCGCTGGTTCGAATCCTGATGGATTCTCTGTGGGTTATATGTTGTTTTAGAGTAGGGGCATATATGTATATGTGAGTCAGGAGAAAACAGAGACATATATACACGACGAAAACGGGAGACCAACTGACTTGTGGTGTAAAGGTAAGGTAACCGGACTACCATACCAAGGATCCCCGGTTCGAATCCTGCTGTATATATTGTTTTAGAGTAGGGGCGTATATATATGTATATGTGAGTCGGGAAAAACCAGGGTCATATATCCACGGCGAGATAGCACGACCGGCTGCTCGGTGGCGTGAAGGTAAATTAACCTGCTTGCCGTACCAAGGATCTCTGGTTCGGTTCCTGGTGTGTGTATTGTTTTAGAGTAGGGGCGTATATATAAGTATATGTGAGTCGGGAGAAAGCAGGGTCATATATCCACGGCGAGAGAGCATGATTGGCTGCTCGGTGGCGTGAAGGTAAAGTAACCAGCTTGCCATACCAAGGATCGCTGGTTCGAATCCTGATGGATTCTTTGTGGGATATATGTTGTTTTAGAGTAGGGGCATATATGTATATGTGAGTCAGGAGAAAACAGGGACATATATCCACGGCGAGAACCAGAAACCAACCGCCTGGTGGTGTAAAGGTAAAGTGGCCTGCCTACCATACCAAGGATCGCTGGTTCGAATCCTGATGTATATATTGTTTTAGAATAGGGGCGTATATATAAGTATATGTGAGTCAGGAGAAAACAGGGACATATATCCACGGCGAGAAAGCAAAACCAACTGCCTGGTGGTGTAACGGTAAAGTAACCTGCCTACCATACCAAGGATCGCTGGTTCGAATCCTGATGTATATGTTGTTTTAGAATAGGGGTGTATATATAAGTATATGTGAGTCAGGAGAAAACAGGGACATATATCCACGGCGAGAAATGAAAACCATCTGCCTGGTGGTGTAAAGGTAAAGTAACCTGCCAACCATACCAGGGATCGTTGGTTCGAATCCTGATGTGTACATTGTTTTAGTATAGGGCCGTATATATAAGTATATGTGAGTCGGGAGAAAGCAGGGTCATATATCCACGGCGAGAAAGCATGATCAGCTGCTCGGTGGCGTGAAGGTATAGTTGCCTGCCTGACATCCTATGGATTGCTGGTTCGAATCCTCATGATGACTTCTGACCGTAAGTACGCAGTGTGGCTCTGTTTGTGTGTGCTAGTGGATGGTGTTAAAGTGGCTCTGTGGCACTTCAACATCGGACACTTATCTACAGTCTCACCTGCATACACATAAGCCTCGCACTCAGTGACCGAGAACACTGGTTGCGGAAAAGGTTACGGAATGTGTGCATCCGCTTGACCCGTTCATGGGCACAGCGGCTTAAGTGGAGAATCATCATGACGGCTACGATACCGGATATCCGGAATATGGCGGGACGTCGCCAGGTGGCCAACTTCGGGACAGAAACAAACACAGGGTGTTTGGGATGCACCGCCCTTCAGTGGGTGTGGTCATGTACCCCTACCATCCATGCAACCATGTATAAAGTATAACAAAAGTAACATGAATAGAGTAGTTTTATAAAGTTAAACCACTACTACTCATGTTACTTTTGTTATACATGGTTGTTTGGGATGCACCCCCCTTCGGCGGGTGTGGTCATGTACCCCTACCATCCATGAAACCATGTATAAAGTATAACAAAAGTAACATGAATAGAGTAGTTTTATAAAGTTAAAACACTACTACTCATGTTACTTTTGTTATACATGGTTGCATGGATGGTGGGGGTACATGACCACACCCGCCGAAGGGGGGGTGCATCCCAAACACCCTGTCGCAGTGTTTGTCTCTGTCCTGTCATATTCCAGATCTCCAGTATCGTAGCCACCATGATGATTCTCCACTTAAGGCGCTGTGTGGGTTACTGTGCACACCCATGAACGGGTCAAGCGGATGCGCACACATTCCGTAACCTTTTCCGCAACCAGTGTTTTCGGTCACATCGTGCGAGGACACACGGCTTATCCGCAATGGGCTATGTGTATGCAGGTGAGGCTGTAGATAAGCGTCCGATGTTGGAGTGCCACAGAGCCACTTTAACACCATCCACTAGCACACACAAGCAGAGCCACACTGCGTACTTACGGGCAGAAGTCATCATGAGGATTCGAACCAGCAATCCATTCTATGTCGGGCAGGCAACTATACCTTCACGCCACCGAGCAGCCGATCATGCTTTCTCGCCGTGGATATATGACCCTGCTTTCTCCCGACTCACATATACTTATATATACGGCCCTATACTAAAACAATGTACACATCAGGATTCGAACCAGCGAGCCCTGGTATGGTAGGCAGGTTACTTTACCTTTACACCACCAGGCAGATGGTTTTCCTTTCTCGCCGTGGATATATGTCCCTGTTTTCTCCTGACTCACATATACTTATATGCCCCTACTCTAAAAAAACATATACATCAGGATTCGAACCAGCGATCCTGGGTATGGTAGGCAGGTTACTTTACCGTTACACCACCAGGCAGTTGGTTTTGCTTTCTCGCCGTGGATATATGTCCCTGTTTTCTCCTGACTCACAGATACATATATGCCCCTACTCTAAAAAAACATATACACCACAGACGATCCATCAGGATTCGAACCAGCGATCCTTGGCATGGTAGGCAGGTTACTTTTCCTTTACACCACCAGGAAGGTGGTTTTGAGCTCTCGGCGTGGAAATATGTCCCTGATTTCCCGTGACTCACATGTACTTATACGCCCCTACTCTAAAATAATATATACACTCTACACGCATTAACACCACAGAGGAACCATTAAGAGTCAAACCAGCAACCCTTGGTATGGTAGGCAAAGTAACTTTACCTTTGCACCACCGACAGTTGGTGTTGCATTTGTCGCGTGGATATATATATCTGCATTTTTTATATATATAAATTCCAAAAATAGTTACCAGCACTCCTGGGACTTGGTTTCAATAAATCTCTCAAAACTCTGTGTTACAAGTCAACGTTTCAGTCTTTTATTTTCAGACTTTCATCAGGACATAACAGAGACATAGCGCGTCTAACATTTATACTATGTGTAATTACAATCATTAGGAACAGAACTTACTGCACCTGAAGTGTTCACAATCACCAAGCTCGGCGTGTATCTCAACAATGTGCACATGCACTTGACGTCATGGCAACGTTTACTAGAACTAACCAAATAATTGGTCTAATATAAATCTGTGCCGATAGGGAGATCTAAGCGAGGTGCCCGTGTATTATTCGTGTCTAGTGATATGATGCCTTATTAGAAAACTAGGCTCATATATATATATATAGGTAGTGTGAAGTTTTAACCTCCGGACAAAACATAAAGTTAATTGGCAATATTGAATATAACAAAGTACGTAGCTACTCCACGTAGGGGTAGAAATAACCTGTATAATATCAAATCATGGTAGTAACAGGTAGGTATAAATAGTGTAAGAACAAATAATAATAACATAAAAAGTGACTCTATAAATTGTAAATCTATCATTTATAATACTGTGAAAAAAAATGTGCAAACATATTTATACCTGATAAAGTCTACTAGCTTATGTCTATAGACATTCACGTTTTAAAATACCCAATAACCATCCCCAATTAAAATTATGCACTCACTGACATAGTGTATAGTTGCAGTGTGTCACAGTCCCGGGTCCTGGCCGGTACCGGCAAGAGTTTGCCGGTACACGGCAAACCCCGGGATCTCAGGCTGCATCCTCGGATCCCGGCAAACACAGGCAAGCTAATGCCTGTGAGCGCCGGGTTCCGGGGTCGCGGATCGCGGTCTCGGGTCCCGGCAAACACAGGCAAGCTAATGCCTGTGAGCGCCGGGTTCCGGGGTCGCGGATCGCGGTCTCGGGTACCGGCAATCACAGGCAAGCCAATGCCTGTGAGCACCGGGCTCCGAGATCTAGTGTTACTAACACGGATCTCGGCAGACACAGGCAGGCGGAAGCCTGTGGTCCTCCGAGATCCGTGCGGTATAGAGCCTCCTCCGGGGGTCCTCCTTCCACGCTGCAGCAGCCTGCCTGCAGCAGTGGAGATCCCCGGAGTCAGGGACTTACCTCGGCTCGGTCTCTTCGCGGCAGGAGCATTTCGTTTATATCTGCCTTTCGTAAAACTTTCGACGTCCCTGGAAAGGCCGCTACAGCCTCCTTATCGCTGCTACATTCGGTTCAGGGGGCTCGCTCTGTGGCGGAATTTGCCATTGAATTTAAAACTATTGCTGCAGAGGTTAATTGGTCTAACGAAGCTCTGATTGCGGCTTTTTATGATGGACTTTCTGAGAGGTTAAAGGATGAGTTAACTACTAGAGACCATCCAGAAGAATTGGAAGATTTTGTTTCCTTGGCTATCATGCTAGACAACCGGATGAGAGAAAGACAATCACAAAGAACCAGGAGATGGGAGAGGAATTCCTATCGCTTGCCTCAAGCTGTTGCCACCTCTAGTCCTCCTACTCTAGTTCCCTCTCCAGAAGAACCTATGCAATTAGGGGCTACTAAGTTAAACCCTGCCGAGAGGAATCGTCGCAAAATGGAGGGACTTTGTTTCTACTGTGGGGGCAAGGGGCACTTTGTTCGAACCTGTCCTATTCGGCCGGAAAACTATCGCACCCAGTCCAAGTGAAGGAGACTGGGCTGGGTGAAATTTCTCGTGCTCCTGATTTCAAAAACAAGGACTGTGTTCTCCTCCCCATTACTTTAGAATGGAATAAGGTTAAGATTTCTACCGAAGCTATGCTGGATTCGGGAGCTGCTGGGTCATTTATTGATCTTACCTTCGCTCGTACTCACCAGATTCCGTTGTGCAAGACTTTTCCTCCAATTGCTATCACGGCCATTGATGGCCAGCCTCTCCATCCGTCCTTTATCACGCAACAGACTACTCCATTGTTACTTTCGGTGGGATTACTTCATCAAGAATCCTTAAACTTTCATGTTATTTCATCTCCTCGATGTCCGGTCATTCTGGGTCTTCCGTGGTTAAGGTCTCATAATCCCTCCATTAATTGGCAGTCAGGGGACATTATAGCGTGGGGTTCATCGTGTTCATGTCACTGTCTCTCCTCGGTTATATCTCATAACAACTCCATCTCTGCTATTTCTACATCTACTATACCCTATGCGTATCAAGCATTTAAAGATGTTTTTGACAAGAGACAAGCGGAGGTTCTCCCTCCTCACCGCCCATACGACTGTCCTATTGACATTCTTCCAGGTACTATACCTCCTAGAGGACGCACTTATCCTCTATCGTTACCAGAGTCTAAAGCTTTGGAAGAATATATTAAGGATAATCTTACAAGAGGGTTCATAAGGAAATCTAATTCACCAGCTGGAGCCGGATTTTTTTTCATTTCAAAAAAAGATGGAGGACTGAGACCTTGCATTGATTATAGGGGTCTTAACCGTATCACCATTAAGAATAAATATCCGTTGCCGCTCATTCCCGAATTATTCGATCGTCTCCGAGGGTCTATCATATTCACTAAACTGGACCTCAGGGGAGCCTATAATTTGATCCGTATTCGCGAGGGGCACGAATGGAAGACTGCTTTCAATACACGTATGGGGCATTATGAATACACTGTCATGCCTTTTGGATTGTGCAATGCCCCAGCAGTATTTCAAGAATTCATCAATGACATTTTTCGGGATATCACGCTACAATTTGTCATTGTATATTTAGACGACATCCTGATTCACTCCTCGGATTTACAATCTCACCGACAACATGTTCGTATCGTGTTACAGCGGCTACGTCAGAATCTTCTTTATGCTAAACTTGAAAAATGTGTTTTTGAGGTTCCTAAAGTCTCCTTTTTAGGATTCATAATCTCAGCCTCTGGATTCGAGATGGACCCCAAGAAACTTTCGGCCATCTCGGATTGGCCTCAACCCCAGGCTTTAAAACCCCTTCAAAGATTTCTCGGGTTTGCCAATTATTACAGAAAATTTATTCGAGACTTCTCCAAAATTGTGGCTCCACTAACCAACTTGACAAGAAAGGGGGCGAACTGTAAACTTTGGTCAGAAGAAGCAATTCAAGCTTTTGATAAATTGAAACTTGCCTTCGCCTCAGCTCCGGTCTTAAGACATCCAGATGTATCTAAACCATTCATTATTGAAGTTGATGCTTCTGAGATTGGGGTAGGTGCTGTGCTCTCCCAAAGAAGGGAGTTCAACGATAAGCTTCATCCCTGTGCTTATTTTTCGAAAAAATTCTCTCCGGCCGAAATCAATTATGATGTAGGTAATCGTGAACTTTTGGGTATAATCATGGCTTTACAAGAGTGGAGGCATTTATTAGAGGGGGCCAGAAACCCCATTACTATTTTGACGGACCATAAAAATTTAGAATATCTCAGCACAGCTAAAAGATTGAACCCTCGGCAAGCTAGATGGTCTTTATTCCTCTCTAGGTTCCAATTCATTATATCCTATCGGCCAGGTTCCAAGAATATTAAAGCGGATGCTCTTTCCCGTCAGTTTCTTAATGACTCTGATAGTAAGCCTTCTCTGCAGCCTATGATTGCGCCCTCTCAAATCGTAGCTTCGGTTACTACGCAGCTATCCTCGCCTATGGTTTCTCGAATTCTCAAAGCTCAAGAAAAGGTCTTTGTCCACAGTGAATGGCCTATGGACACTTTGTTTGTTCCTGTCGCTGAGAGGAATATGAAATCCAGTCCATTCTAGATTCCAAGAAAGTACGTAATTCCGTTCTTTACCTTGTTCATTGGAAGGGATATGGTCCTGAGGAACGATCTTGGATTCATTCTAGAGACCTTCATGCCCCCGCGTTGCTTAAGAAATTCCATAAGAAATTTCCCCATAAACCGAGTTATTTTCGGCCTACGGCCGGCCCTCGAGTAGGGGGTACTGTCACAGTCCCGGGTCCTGGCCGGTACCGGCAAGAGTTTGCCGGTACACGGCAAACCCCGGGATCTCAGGCTGCATCCTCGGATCCCGGCAAACACAGGCAAGCTAATGCCTGTGAGCGCCGGGTTCCGGGGTCGCGGATCGCGGTCTCGGGTCCCGGCAAACACAGGCAAGCTAATGCCTGTGAGCTCCGGGTTCTGGGGTCGCGGATCGCGGTCTCGGGTACCGGCAATCACAGGCAAGCCAATGCCTGTGAGCACCGGGCTCCGAGATCTAGTGTTACTAACACGGATCTCGGCAGACACAGGCAGGCGGAAGCCTGTGGTCCTCCGAGATCCGTGCGGTATAGAGCCTCCTCCGGGGGTCCTCCTTCCACGCTGCAGCAGCCTGCCTGCAGCAGTGGAGATCCCCGGAGTCAGGGACTTACCTCGGCTCGGTCTCTTCGCGGCAGGAGCATTTCGTTGCCATGCAATTGGAGGCGTGGTTTAGACGGCCGTCTCGAGTTTCTGCAGTGACGTCATCCTAGGGGCGGGGTTAGGTTCTGGCGCCAGATTTAAAAGTCAGGAAGTTCACTAGCCAGTTACCCTGTTGTGGTCCTTTTGCTCGGTTGTGTTTTGTGTTACTACCAGCATTTATTTGACCCTTTGCTTGCCTGACCTCTCTTTGCCTGCTGATTTTGTACCTTGCCTTGCTCATCTTGTTACTGAACCTCGGATTGTCTGACTACCCACTTTGGATCTCGACCACGGCTTACCTGACTACCTTCTTTGGATCTTGACCACGGCTTGCCTGACTACCCACTTTGGATCTCGACCACGGCTTGCCTGACTACCCCACTTTGGATCTCGACCACGGCTTACCTGACTTCCCTCTCAGGATCTCGTTTACGGCTTCGTGTGTTCCTGTGTCCATATCCTGCCTCAGCGTTCCAGTTTTTGCTAAGTCTTGCTCCTTGTACTATCAACTCCGTATCTACTACCTATACCTTCCTTCTGGCCTCCTTGCTGTTGGGATCATCTAAATCCTGGGGTATTGCTGCCAGGGGCTCCTCCTTTGGTCGTAGTATTCTAGGTGGAATAACTTCCGCGGTAAGTGCCAGTACTAGGAAGGTCGTGACACAGTGATTGTATCCACCAAGCATATACTCTTTGTGGATCAAAAAGGGATATAAACCATAAATCACTCACCCCTTTAAAGGGACAGTAGTCTTATCTGGTACCCTCATATTTACCGTGGCCTTAAGCCAATCTGATATCTTAGCATTCTAGCTATCAATACCACTTCTCAAAGTATTCGAGTGGTTATTCACTTCACACACTTAACTGAACAGTAGTTTCACTTTACATGTATTTAGAAATCACATATCAAATAAATGAGGAAAATGTAAATTTGTCATTCAGCCCTGCTGGGGCCATAGTTTCCGATTGTTCAATCCAAAATGTCTCTCGCTGTAATAAGGTTTTACCTCTGTCACCCCCTGTTTGAGACTCGGGGACATGGTCAATCACTATGAAGCGAAGAGAACACAATAGATGTTTCCAGGGAACATTTGTTAAGTACTGCAGTCCAATCTTTACATACTTGGGCTTGTCCAAGTCTATTTCTTTGTTCTTTAGCCGTAATAATTGTGT
Source organism: Spea multiplicata (assembly GCA_009364415.1). Lineage (NCBI taxonomy): Eukaryota > Metazoa > Chordata > Amphibia > Anura > Pelobatidae > Spea > Spea multiplicata. The sequence continues at coordinate 3,536 of VKOC01048411.1, read as the reverse complement.
CCCCACATCTTTGCTACTGGTGTCAATCGGTAGTTCCAAACTCATAATATCCCATAATATTTTTTGGGCTTCATCTTTTGTGAAATACAGTGTATCAGCTTGTGTGGCAAGCGCACCAGCCCGTTGCATAAAGTCTTCCATCTGGCTCAATTAGTTGCACAGGGTCCACAGGAATGTTCATGCATCAAATAGTTACAAAGTAGATATTTCTCAATGCAAATATACAATATGTGTGCAGTTCAGTACATTTTTTACATATATAGAACAAGTGTTTATTTTCTTTACAGGCTCTAATTCAGATTATGCATCTCAGACAGATTCCTGAACTGGGGGCTCATATCCATCAGCCTGCTCTACTTTGGCGCCTGTCTCATCTCCTGCAGGCTTCCCAGCACCACCGCCTTCACCATGTAGTTCCAGAAGTTTGCCCAGCTCAAACTTTGTCTTTTTCAGCATCTTCACTTTGCGTACATACACATCATGTAGAGGATAGATGGACTGGCAGGCCTTTTCAATGTCTTTGCCGATACTGTCTGGAATTAGCTTGTTAACAACTTCTTTCAAGTCATTTGTCTGCACTTCACGAGTCATGATTTCCATCATCTTCTTGCGGATCTGACGCACTTGCTGATGCTGGGCATAAGAAGTCTTTCTAATCTGGTTGTTACGCATTTTGGTGAATCCAACACAGAATAGGCAAAGTAGGTAGCCATCTGTGGTCTTCACCTCAACGTGAGCCTCTCGGCGTGGATATATGACCCTGCTTTCTCCTGACTCACATATACTTTTATATACGCCCCTATTCTAAAACAATATACACACCAGCATTCGAACCAGCGATTCTTGGTATCACGCGCGGGAGTGTGATAGGCTGCTCGGTGGCGTGAAGGTAAAGTAACCTGCTTGCCGTACCAAGGCTCTCTGGTTCGAATTCTGGTGTGTGTGTTGTTTTAGAGTAGGGGCGTATATATAAGTATATGTGAGTCGGGAGAAAGCAGGGTCATATATCCACAGCAAGAGGGCATGATCGGCTGCTCGGTGCCGTGAAGGTAAAGTAACCTGCTTGCTGTGCCAAGGATCGCTGGTTCGAATCGTGGTGTGTATGTTGTTTTAGAGTAGGGGCGTATATATAAGTATATGTGAGTCGGGAGAAAGCAGGGTCATTTATCCACGGCGAAGAAGGAATGGTCGGCTGCTCGGTGGCGTGAAGGTAAAGTAACCTGCTTGCCATACCAAAGATCGCTGGTTCAAATCCTGATGGATCCTCTGTGGTGTGTGTGTTGTTTTAGAGTAGGGGCATATATGTATATGTGAGTCAGGAGAAAACAGGGACATATATCCACGACGAGAATGGGAATCCAACTGACTTGTGGTGTAAAGGTAAGGTAACCTGACTACCATTCCAAGGATCGCTGGTTCGAATCCTGATGAATATATTGTTTTAGAGTAGGGGCATATATATAAGTATATGTGAGTCGGGAGAAAGCAGGGTCATATATCCACAGCAAGAGGGTATGATCGGCTGCTCGGTGCCGTGAAGGTAAAGTAACCTGTTTGCCGTGCCAAGGGTCTCTGGTTCAAATCCTGGTGTGTATATTGTTTTAGAGTAGGGGCGTACATATAAGTATATGTGAGTCAGGAAAAAGCAGGGTCATATATCCACGGCGAGAGAGCATGTTCGGATGCTCGGTGGCGTGAAGGTAAAGTAACCTGCTTGCCATACCAAAGATCGCTGGTTCAAATCCTGATGGGTCCTCTGTGGGGTATATATTGTTTTAGAGTAGGGGCATATATGTATATGTGAGTCAGGAGAAAACAGGGACATATATCCACGGCGAGAACGGGAAACCAACTGACTTGTGGTGTAAAGCTAAGGAAACCTGACCACCATTCCAAGGATCGCTGGTTCGAATCCTGATGAATATATTGTTTTAGAGTAGGGGCGTATATATAAGTATATGTGAGTCGGGAGAAAGCAGGGTCATATATCCACGGCGAGAGAGCATGATCGGCTGCCTTCACCATGTAGTTCCAGAAGTTTGCCTAGCTCAAACTTTGGCTTTTTCAGCATCTTCACTTTGCGTACATACACATCATGTAGAGGATAGATGGACTGGCAGGCCTTTTCAATGTCTTTGCCGATACTGTCTGGAATTAGCTTGTTAACAACTTCTTTCAAGTCATTTGTCTGCACTTCACGAGTCATTATTTCCATCATCTTCTTGCGGATCTGATGCACTTGCTGATGCTGGGCATAAGAAGTCTTTCTAATCTGGTTGTTACGCATTTTGGTGAATCCAACACAGAATAGGCAAAGTAGGTAGCCATCTGTGGTCTTCACCTCAACGTGAGCCTCTCGGCGTGGATATATGACCCTGCTTTCTCCTGACTCACATATACTTTTATATACGCCCCTATTCTAAAACAATATACACACCAGCATTCGAACCAGCGATCCTTGGTATCACGCGCGGGAGTGTGATCGGCTGCTCGGTGGCGTGAAGGTAAAGTAACCTGCTTGCCGTACCAAGGCTCTCTGGTTCGAATCCTGGTGTGTGTGTTGTTTTAGAGTAGGGGCGTATATATAAGTATATGTGAGTCGGGAAAAAGCAGGGTCATATATCCACGCCGAGAGAGCGCGATTGGCTGCTCAGTGGCGTGACGGTAACGTAACATGCTTGCCATACCAAGGATCTCTGGTTTGAATCCTGGTGTGTGTATTGTTTTAGAGTAGGGGCGTATATATAATTATATGTGAGTCGGGAGAAAGCAGGGTCATATATCCACGGCAAGAGGGCATGATCGGCTCCTCGGTGGTGTGAAGGTAAAGTAACCTGCTTGCCGTGCCAAGGGTCTCTGGTTCAAATCCTGGTGTGTATATTGTTTTAGAGTAGGGGCGTATATATAAGTATATGTGAGTCGGGAGAAAGCAGAGTCATATATCCACAGCGAGAGAGCATGTTCGGATGCTCGGTGGCGTGAAGGTAAAGTAACCTACTTGCCATACCAAGGATCGCTGGTTGAAATCCTGATGGTTCCTCTGTGGGGTATTTATCGTTTTAGAGTAGGGGCATATATGTATATGTGAGTCAGGAGAAAACAGGGACATATATCCACGACGAGAACGGTAAAACAACTGACTTGTGGTGTAAAGGTAAAGTAACCTGACCACCATTCCAAGGATCGCTGGTTCGAATCCTGATGAATATATTCTTTTAGAGTAGGGGCGTATATAAAAGTATATGTGAGTCGGGAGAAAGCAGGGTCATATATCCACGGCGAGAGAGCATGATCGGCTGCCTTCACCATGTAGTTCCAGAAGTTTGCCTAGCTCAAACTTTGGCTTTTTCAGCATCTTCACTTTGCGTACATACACATCATGTAGAGGATAGATGGACTGGCAGGCCTTTTCAATGTCTTTGCCGATACTGTCTGGAATTAGCTTGTTAACAACTTCTTTCAAGTCATTTGTCTCTTCACGAGTCATGATTTCCATCATCTTCTTGCGGATCTGACGCACTTGCTGATGCTGGGCA
>VKOC01048404.1:0-10354 GCA_009364415.1 Spea multiplicata | reverse complement strand
CTCAGAACTGAGTGAAAAGAAGACTTGGCTTAACTCAGAACTGAATGAAAAGAAGACTTGGCTTAACTCAGAACTGAATGAAAAGAAGACTTGGCTTAACTCAGAACTGAATGAGTACCTTCTTGACAATCAACTTAAACGCTATCTTGACCATTGACAAGTGAGAGGCTTGACTCACGCGATAAACTCAACAATAGACTCACACTGTCCATCTCAACAGCAATCCAGTTAAGTCAACCTGGCAACTCCGCGCTTTGTGAAAAGTTCTGACGCAGCAAAGCCATGGTACGCAACTATACAGAGGAATATCTTTTTATTTGTAAATGAATAATGGATGGAAACGCTGTATGGTAAATTTAAAGCTCTAGACGGGTCTGATTAACGCTAGCTGATGGAATATAATTCATGGTTCCCATACTACTAACATAAGCAGGAATATGATTTAGCGATGACGGACTTCATTGAGAAAATGTCACGTTAAATCAAAGCTTATAGGCTAAAAGTCCCTCAAAAAAATCATTATTAAAATAACAATTTGCATTTAAATTGATAAAGGACCAGTTACAGAAGTGAATGTACAGAAAGGGTTCCAGTGACTCCCCAGTGGGGGGGAAAAATGCAAAATGTCAATTTTACTCACAGGGAAAAAGACATTGAAAGAAAACATTGATTTGTATGTGAACAGCAATAAGTGTGATTGGATTTATCCATTGCACAGAAGAGTTGTTATGCGACAGCCACCAAACCTTATCCAGAGAATAGAAATCTGGAATAAAAGTTACACTTTACAGTTTCAGCAATTTCAGGCTGCGATGTTTTACGTAGAAACAATAAGAAAACAAGCTGTACCATTGAGGGAAGGGTTTAACTAGCGTTACTATATGTCCTCCTTTCCTCGTACATGTTCTTTTTTGCATAAAAAAAAGAAAATCTGTCCGGGCGGGTTTTTTAAAATGTGCCAAAACGAGGGTAGCGGTGCAACGCCAGCACTAGAATGATGGGGGTTATGCTGTAACACTGTCAATGTCTGCCTCAGTATATAGTGATGGGAGTTATGCTGTACCTCCAGAATCATGATCTTATGGCTCCACTGATTGCAGATACTCACACTAGCACAATTAGACGCTCAACATAAACACACATATACACACACTTACAGAACAATACACACACACCAACACACCCAGGCATTTATGCCAACACAACCAGACATTCAACACTCAACACACACCCAGACACTTACACAAACATATTCTCACACTAACACATGACACACCGAATTGAACACACAGGCACTCAACACTAACACTCACGCTCACACACCCAGACACTCACACTAGCATACCCAAACACGTGGAGTAACACACATGCACACAGAAATGCACACCAACATACTTACACACTTACATATCGAGATGCACACAGGCAACTCACTCACTTTCTGAAGTCTCAGCCTCAAATGTAATCACCTGATCTTTAGAAAAGAACTTGATTGACTGGGATGAGTAAGATGTTCGGTCATACTACGACATTTTCATAAGATAAATCTTATTACCTTCTTACTGCTGTCTCGTATTTCACGCAGTTAGGTGGTAAACGTAAGGTCTGAATGTCCACGGAGATAAAGCGGAGCATATGCTCAATTACACAGTAATAGATTACGTATAAACCTTTATATATAATTAATATTCTGTCTCCTCTTCCAAATCACAGAGCTGATATAATGTGAGTATTGGCATATGGTGATCATAGTTTTTATGCATCATGAAAATCTTTATTGGACTCTTATTGTGACTTTATTAGCCATTGAAAAATGGTGGGTTTGCAATAATGTGACAGTTGCGAGGTGGCTAATGCTAACGGAGGCGTTCGGCGCCTATAAACCAGCAAAATCACTCACTTTCCTTAAAGGCACGCTTCGCCATCACACACACTTCAATGCATACGATAGCTGAGTGGTCCATTTAATTAATTTTTTTTTTGTTATTTACAAATTAATACAATATCAACCCAGGAATGCAACACGCATGTTAACAATAAGTGTACTGCCCTCGCTCGCATGTGCTTACGCACAAGAGACATTACAAAAAGCAGAGTGTAATGCCTATGAGACAGACACACACTCTGTCACAGGAAGCACTCGCTACTTACGTTCCAGACAGGAAGTGTCCATGGAACAAACCACTTGAGGCAAGCGGGGGGGGGGTTTTAGAGGTCTCTCGGCTTCATACCCTGGCACACAAGGGTCGTTGAATGACTAATCGGTGGGGGAAGGGACAGCTGTGATTGGGCCCCTGACGATGTTTGGGTCTTGGGAAAAAGGACCTTGATGCCTTTGGCCAACTTAAAAAAAATTACTTTATTAGATTTTAAGGTTTTACTGTAAACATATTATATGTGGGCGTTCAACCAATATAAAAAGTTGGGGCGATCACCCCCTAGACCAAACATGGGACAAGTTTGAGAAAAGTTTTGTCTCCAGGATGGCCTATGGACTGGCTTGACAGTTATAGATGACTATAACAAAATCTGTTTGTGGGTCAGTTCCTCCACAGCACGATTTCATCTATTTTCTGGCATTTAGGAGACTGAGTGTCAAAATGACATTTTGTGTGTGAGTGAAAAGATGAAATGTCCTTAGTAGATCATCATTCTTCACAATGAATGGTCTCCTTCAGAGATTCTAAGCACTTCCCTTTTGCAGAATTCTGACAGATTTTCAGGCGAACATGATGGACAATCTGGTTTCCTCAGTAACTAAACACAAACAGTCACCCTGGTTCACTTATTCTTTTGTTAGCGTTTTCTGTTATTCCACAAATGCAACAATAAGAAGCTTGGATGTGGCAGTAAAGGTAAATTATTATCAGGTATACGAGTCTGAAAGAGCTTGTTAGAGAAGGCTCCCAAACGTGGCCTAGGTGTCATAAACATATCCGGAAACTCCAAAGGATCACATACTGTACACTTCTAGGGATAGTGGTGCCTGGGTGCAGTATTTCTTGGACGCCCACACACACTAACACTCAAACTCACTCTAACACCATACACTTGCACTTACATGCACACCTTTCCCGCCTTTCATTCACACCACTGACCCTGGGCTCATCCTTGTCAGACTAAAATCATACATTAACACACACAGACACTAGCAACAACACACATATGTCAACACCACACATTAACACACACAAACATTCTAACTCCATACAGTAACATGTAAACACATGCTAACATCATACCTTCACACATGCCCACTCTAATGGCATTCAGTATCACATTCACTCACCATACACTTACACATACTCAATCACTCACACACTCACTCTAACACCCTACACATACACACATTCTCTTCCTCCCTTTGTTCCTTCTTCCTTATTACCTCATGCAGAGCCCTATCTTCACCACTATCCATGCCCGTCCAATTACATCTGGGTCACGTAACACATGTTACCTGACCCAGCAGGGCACCTTGGTCACTGGGCACCTAGATGCTGTGCAGTCCCCTGCTTATCATCACTGTAATCAATTAATTCAATGGACAGGAACATTCTAATGATTGTCATGGTATTAACAACACTTTTGAAAATTTGCACCAGAATTACATTTTTTTATTCCTAATCTTATTTTTTGTTCATTGTATAACAGTATTACTTATATTGTATAGTTATATCATACATAAAGCCCTTTACAAGGAACATAAGTATCTTTCGAAAGAAAGAAAAATAGACAAAATAGGATATTCCAATATAAAATGTACTGTGTTCTAAAATATTTCAGGAATATATAAAAACAGAGCCTTGTTTTATACTTAATTATTGGTCAATTTGCTTTGTAATTTCACACTTATGAGAAACTGAAGAAAATACGTAATTTTCTTTCTTGATAGCTAGATTACAATATCAATTTGTATGAACAGTATTAATTTAAATTATTTTATCATTGCAACCTTTTACCATTCATCAATATTTCTCAATATCACACACAAGTCTCATTTAATAGAAATAAAATGTATTCTTGTTGTTTTGTGTTAATAATTTGTTTTTGTTTTTTTTTCAGAAATTCCCACAGATATTTGAATGGTTTAGCATTTTTGTTGTTGTTCATTAAGTAACATTTAGAATTATTTAGCATGGAAAGACCTTTTTTTTTGGAATTCTATGATTAGTTTTGGGTTTCATTACCAATTAGGATGATGGGACGAGAGGCCACATACGGTAAGAAATAATATTTCTTTACCTTCCTGCCAAAATAATCAAATATAATAAACGGATCTTTTTTTTTTTTTCTTAAAAATAACACCGTAGGAGGAAGAAATTGTTGTTCTAAAAAAAAAAATGTGGAACAAAATGAAACCAAAAATTCACCCAAAACGGGTCACTGTGCATATGTGTCGTATCCATAGCACTTCAAAGCACTACTAAAATGAACTATATTATATATATATATATATTGTATATACTGCATTTGTATCCCATGTTGGTCGACCTAATTTTCTTTTGTGATAAATTTGCATATAGTGTGATTTCTAAAAAAAAATTCTAAAGATATTTTGCTTTATACACTAGTTTTTTTGTGTTTGTTTGCATTTTCTCTAAATGTTTACTTTGAAATTGCATACAAATGCAAATCCTTAAAAAAAGCTGCAGACTTTTATTTTTGTTAATTAAGCACTTAATAAAGTAATATATCACGGAAGACAACATAAAATAAAGCGGGTCTCACAGTAAATAAAATCTATTTTTACCGTGCACCTGTGATTTTAAGGATCTAGAATTTTTTCATCGCTCGAGTATATTTCTGGGTAGATGTGCCATGCATCTTGATACCATTGACAGCTCTAGCGTTCCTGTGCGTGGAATATAAAATTATCTATCTGCGGACTGTCTTTAAGGATGGAATAATTGGACGAGGAGGAAAGACACAAGTCAATCAATATCAATAAGATTGAAAAAAGAAAAAACACACAAAAACGAAGCCGAAGGCATTGTCAGTCCTCGGCTTTGCCTGCAGGAAAAGCATTGCTCCGTATATCAAAAACACGAATCAATTTGAAATTGAGCTGTCAAAGGCTTTACTTTAATCGATAGGGCATGGAAAATACAGGGATCGGGTAAAAAAAATAGTGATTCAACTTTTTTTAAGGATATTTTTTTAAAATTTATTTCGCCGATGTAAAACACATGATAGGCGCGGTGCCAATGTCATGATCAGAGGCCGTTAAGACTTTGTATTTGCCATTTAATAATGTCTTTTTTTCCAAAAATGTGCAAAAAAAATAGCATAAACACTACTTTTGCTGGTTTTTGGCTGAGGTGTGCGCAGATTAATTCATGGATTAATTCTTGGGGTGACTGCCATGTTCTGGAAACATTTGATGTGAAACAGGGTTAGGTTTAATAGGTTTCCCACGGAGACTCTGGATGAAGCACCCCTTCTCTGGGTCACTAAGGGGAAACTTTGGGCAGCGGGAGAGGCCTTGCAGCACGGCCCACTCCCCGCCCACAGATGTTGGCGAGACCACCCACAACGCGTCGGGACCGCCCACCAGCGGGCCCTCCTATCCGCATTCCACAAGGGGAGGCTCCGTGTAGCCGCAGCCCAAACTCCCCAGGTATGCCCACCCCCCATGTACATGTACGGAAAGCACTCCGATTGATTTGATTGGCTGTTTTAAGGAGCCAGTGACACAAATCGTCGGAACACAGAGGAGGCAGGGAGCAGCAGAGTCTACCTTAGGTAAACGTAAAAGTTTTCAAAAACAAAAATGGGTTATTCTTTCAAATAGCTCCCTGGGGCATTAACCCCTTAAGGACAATGGGCGGTCCCTAAACCCATTGAAAACAATGCATTTTGAGCCCGTACATGTACGGGCTTTGCCATTAAGGGGTTAAACGATTCCGTAATGTTATGAATGTAGTCAGTTCAAATGTGTTATTAAAAATATTTTTGACATTTTTATTTTTTTTTTAAAAACCCAACGCATGGAGATTTTTTGTGCAAGCAGTATTTCCGGCAGTGCTGCTTACCATGACATGCGCAGGTAAAGTAAACCATTTGTAGCTCAAACGCCACTTATTTAGCTCAACGAAGTAGAGGTAGAAGGTTAGGTAGAAGGGTTGAACTTGATGGACTTAGGTACAATGTAACTATGTAACTATGAAGGGCATTGATGAGTTTCAATGGGCCACGAATCCCCTTTAGAACCATAAAGACGTTCGCCCATCCTTGATGGTGTTCTATGGAACATCATCTGCCTTTCGAACGTTCACGTTTGCATAAAACAGCAAACCGGATGAATGCGAGATGAAATAAGAAGTTAAAAGCAAGACCGTGTAGGGCGAGTTAACAGATAATGCGGGACAAGGACCAGAATCCCGTGCTTTGTCTCTCTGCAGATGCAGCAGAATCTTTCCTCCCCATCAATCTGAACGAGACAAAAGTCCAGCGTAATCAGAAAAGAATCAATATTGTGGGTGCGGATCCTGTTCTGCAGAGTACCTGGAAAATAAATGTGTGTAGATCACTTCTGGTTTTGCTGTAACGGTAGGAAAAAAAAAAGTACAGACCTTTTAATGTTCTCTCTTAAAGCGTATATATTGCGATTAAAGGGCCAGCGTTGCGTAACTTTTTTGGGAGGGGCGAGTGAAGCAAATTAGGTTCTCCGCTATGCGGATCGTTTGTAAAAATCCAGGACATTCTTTATAAAGTGATAGATACTTCAGCTGGGGTTAAATCATTTTACTCAGTATCACTCATACATACCCCTCCAAGTTTAAATCGCTTTGGCCGAATTGGGAGGCGTGGCTAGAGGCAAAGAGGGGCGTGGTCACCCGCCATAGCCAAAGAGCCCAACTCGAGGTGCTCGGCTTCTGGGCATCAAGCTGTTGGAGCAGTAATGGAGGTCTCTGCTGACATTGGTTTTAAAGCTCCCTGAGCCAGTCGGGGGAAGATCGAAAGATACCCCCAACCAGATCATCTGGATCAGCAATGCAGGACAGTACCTGAAAAGCAAGACTGTCCTACAAAAACTAGGACACTTGGAAGGTGTGATAATATAGTATTTATTGCTGACAGAGGCCTTATTAAGGAATCTTTGGTCGCTGTATTCACCACTCCTGTCTTTCTGGAAACCAGTAATGTTTCACATAAAAATGTTGCAGGAAATACATTCATCTCATGCACATACCTGGGACTACCTCTCGTTTCTGCGGGAGCGGCTTTACATGGGGGAAAGGCTAGCTATGCATAGGGCAGGGCTAGTGCCAGACTGGCTTCTGATGAAGGGAATGTGGGCAGGCATCAAAAGAAAATAGGCGGGGAGTAGGCGGGACATGGGCAGTGAGTGGGCGTGGCTACATATATATCGCTCTTTAGCCCAGAGAAAGAAGACGCTGACCCTGAGACTTGGGAGAGTACGGCGTTACCCGGAGACTCTGGGTAAAACCCGGAGAGACTGTCCATGAGGCTGTACTTAGCAATTAACCAAGTACGGCCAATTCAGTAGGGCAACATCACGGGATCTCTGATATGATATGTCTGATATGAATTAATAGTTCTATCTGATTATATATTTTAACCCGTATCTCCTCAATAATGGGGCAATCTCACCAGATGTGTATAGAGGTTTTCGGCTGAGGTGTGCGCAGATTAATTCATGGATTAATTCTTGGGGTGACTGCCATGTTCTGGAAACATTTTTTGTGAAACAGGGTTAGGTTTAATAGGTTTCCCACGGAGACTCTGGACGAAGCACCCCTTCTCTGGGTCACTAAGGGGAAACTTTGGGCAGCGGGAGAGGCCTTGCAGCACGCCCCACTCCCCGCCCACAGATGTTGGCGAGACCACCCACAACGCATCGGGACCGCCCACCAGCGGGCCCTCCTATCCGCATTCCACAAGGGGAGGCTCCGTGTAGCCGCAGCCAAAACTTCCAGGTATGCCCACCACCCATGTACATGTACGGAAAGCACTCCGATTGATTTGATTGGCTGTTTTAAGGAGCCAGTGACACAAATCGTCGGAACACAGAGGAGGCAGGGAGCAGCAGAGTCTACCTTAGGTAAACGTAAAAGTTTTCAAAAATAAAAATGGGTTATTCTTTCGAATAGCTCCTTAATAGCTTCCGTACTGTTATGAATGTAGTCAGTTCAAGTCTGTTATTACAAATAACCCTGCTTCTCCAGGTCTCCAAGTCAGATTCTTCTTTCTTCGGACGTGAGGGGGGGTGGTAATTTGGCCATGTCCATTCATGATCCATTCCACCTACTGATGGAATCTCACAGTCCCTTTAAAATAAAGAAGGTGGTGTGGAGAGCAGTCTAGTAATGTTATCTGATTCCATATTACCTTCTTAGACCTCTAGATAGCCTGAGGTTTGGCCTGAAACATTTAAAAAGAATGGGCAGACTAACACATCTTAATTTGTGAAACTGTACATTTTTTTTTTTAACTAAATCGACGTATCTCACTGGAACAAACTGATATTGCAAGCGAACAACCACAACGTTATCAGCTTCGTTCCCTTAGGCTACGATATCCTTGAATGGCTCTTTCTCAAGAACCTATATGAGGTAGGAAGCCTTGCCGGTGAAGAATAATATCAAAGCGATTGTAAAGAAATATAGGAAAGTTAAACGTTCCTGGCAGCTTTTATCGGTAAGATTGATTCTGTTTAGCAACCGAGATGAAAAGGTTTATCCTCGGATGTTACATTTTATCCATAATTATATTTAGTTTGATGCGACCTTTGGAGATTATTTTTAATATGTATAAGTTGGTTTCAGGGGAACAATTGCGACGAACTATGAAAACTGACATTTTGGGCCACCGAGTTCAGACTCAACGTCAGGATTCTGGAAGACGGTCTTTGCTTCCCAAAACTAACTTTTAAGTTTATTGTTTAAGTTTTCAACATCAAAATAACTGGAGTTAAATCATATATAAATCAGGCAAATACAAAGGGTGTGTAGCAGGTATGACGCACCTGATGTCACCAGTGAGTAGGGCAGACCTGGACTGGACGTCTGGCACATCTGCCACCCCGGGGCAAATGCTTGGCTGTGCATATCCAGCCAAGGGCCACACTTTCGTCATCAGGCGGCCGCTGGTTTAAAGAGTAACTTCTTATCTTTCCTGGTAAAGCCTGCAGAAACACGGATCTCCTTCATTGATCCCAAAGGTCAATTTACAATTAGGTTAAGATGAGTCAATGTGGCCTGGTAGAGATAATTACTGAGAGTGAATACATCCAAAAACATTCATTTAATACAGGGGTGTCCAAACTGCGGCCCTCCAGCTGCTGCAGGACTACATCTCCCATACTCCTCAGCCAGCCCCCTTAGCTGAAGAGCATTATGGGAGAAGTAGTCCTGCAGCAGCTGGAGGGCCGCAGGTTGGACGCCCCTGATTTAATATAAGGGTTTACCAAAGCTTATCAAAGTTAAGTGAAACTTGTGTAGCTCTTGGGTGCAATTGTATCTAATTTGGCTAAATCACCTCCACAAATGTATCATCTTCTCTTATTTTTCCCAGCTCTGTAGTCTTCCAAGCAAGCTGTGGTCCTGCTGACTCCAACCAGGACTTTGTGGGAATCTCATGGTCTTCAGGTTGGGTTTCATCTAAGCTGAGCTTTGGGTCCAACGTCCCGAGCAAACCCCCCAAAGGCTTTTAGTCAAATTAGTTTTTACATGAATTGATATTATTTTTATTACCCTATTGCCCCTACATCACATGACTAACGAGCCCCGTATTATACATTTTCCATAACCTACTGGACACCCAAACGTTGCCGTTAACGAGCACAAATAATACTTAAAATATTTTTGTTTGATGATTAAGCAATCTCATAGCAAAATGTTCATAATTTATTAATTAGTTCATTTAGTTTAATAAATTCATTCTTTACCGTAACGTTTTTCCGATATGAGGAATACGCTACGGAACGTTACGGCAAATCAATGGAACGTTTCTTCCAAATTATACTCTCTTCCAGAAAATCTCACTCCAGAGTCTTCTCTTGTTCCTTAGTGTATTCCCTAAACTTTTCCAAGTTGGAAACTAATTAGGCGTCCAGTCATTAAACAAACAACCCCTTCGTTGCCTTATTCCCCCGACCCCAATTATCGGATACAGCTGCGCATGGCTTATAACCGCAGCGTAACAGCTGCGTCCGCTTAACTCAGTTACAGGTTACACGGGTAAAAGGTGGCTAAATAGCAAACGCTTTATTTCCAAGGTAGTCATAGAACCATTTTCTAGCCATCTGTATATTTAAATCTGGATACGGGGCCATTATCTCCCCCAGCACTGTATACAGTAATATAACCCCCAGCGCTGTATACAGTAATAT
>VKOC01048403.1:0-10512 GCA_009364415.1 Spea multiplicata | reverse complement strand
ACTATTGATTTCACCACTCCTAATGTCCCTGCTGGCTCTCTGATATCTGACCAGCTTCCAAATGCGAATGCCACCCCTCAAGTCAACTCCAGACCTTTTACCTGCTTAATTGATGAAAAAAGAAATAACAAAGCAATGGCCCGCACCTGTCCATGAAGCAGCTTTTGAGTGAGTTGCCCATTTACTTTTGGATCCTTGAAAAAGGGGGAGCACCATAGTAAAGCTGTAATTCCTAAACCCTTCATCCAATTTGGATGTGAATATCGTCACATTAAAGCTGAGACGCTGCATTTTAAGCCAATATTCATTATTTAACTGTAACCCGAAGTGATTTTGGCAAACTAACAAATAACAAACTTGTGTCAGTGTCCAAATATTTACAGATATAACTTTATTCACTTCCTATACGATTTAATATAGCAAATATATTCTTATAACAAAGAATGAAAAGTCTTCTCACCTGGTTGGCTTCGTTCTTCCAGGTTATTAGACCGGGTTTGATGTTAAGCTGCTGATCAGCCGGAGCCCACGGATCAAAGATACCGACCACGTCAAAGGATTTAACTTCTTCCTTATTTCCAACCCAGTTCCGAATTATGTGTGGGATAACATGCTCCCCATTTTCATCAAAATATAGATGAGAGGTTTGGTCCTCGGCTTTCAGATTTCTTATGTAATGGTGCAACTTTTATGAAAAATACAAAAGTACTGAAATATAATCAGCTGTTTTACATTTTCTGAATAAGCAAATTGTAATGTATCCTTCAACGTATGTGCCTGCCATTGACACGCCATGACAAGAAATCTCTCTCATTCCACAGGTTTTATCTCCCAGTCCTTTCTGTTGTCTGTTTTCTCTCTCTCACCCAGTTCACTCTCTCACTTTCCTCTTCTCTCTTTTCCTCCCCTCACTCTCTCTATCTGTCCATCTGCATCAAAGCAATTGAAGCAAGAAGGGATAGTTCAGAACAGAGGGGACAGGGAGGATCAGTGAGAAGTTGGAGGGGCAGGTCAGAGCAGAAGGGACTCTAGGTGAAGTGGATCAGCAGGGAAGGCAAGAAGGGGCTGGGAGGATCAGCGGGTAGCTGGAGAGGATGAGTCAGAGCAGAGAGAGCAGGAACGGCAGGTCAGAGCAGAGGCAAATGGGAGGACAGGTAACAGCAAAGAGAGGCCCTGGAAGGAATGGGTCAGAGTAAAAATTGCATGAAAGGGCTGGAAGGGTCAGAGGAGAGCTGGAGACAGCAGGGAGAGGCAGACGGGAACAGAGGGCAGAAGAGGATACTAGTCCTAATGGGAATTTAAAAGCTAATTGTGCCATCTGATTGGCCCTTAACGTCCTGCACAGATTGGCCAACAATTCCCACTGTAACAAGTCTATTATATATATATTAGGTACTGCTGCAGAGTTATTGGTTTTACGTAAATAGCAGAACTGTTCCCACTGCTAGATTTACTTTTACTGCTAACTACACGGCTACCGCTGATGCCCCTGAATCACTCTCTTTTCATGACTTCTGACTTACCTGATGTTTGTAATTAGTTATTTTGATTTTATTTCCATAAACATTTTTTTCCTGAAATATGTACATATTGTGTAGGGCTTTAGCCATCGCAAGCACCGCATTATTCACTTGAGAAGCATCCCCGTTGTTGATAAAGCTAGCAATGTCTTTCAATCGTTCTCTCCCAGTACAGTTATGAAGCGAGTACCCCAAATTAATTTCATAATACTGGTTTCTATAGGGATCTGGAGACAAGCATTTAAAAAATGTTATCCACAAATCTTCCAGTAACTTGTCATCTGGGTAATTCTTTGGGTGAAATTTCTCGAGGAAGAATGAAAGTTTTGGAACATGGTCCTTGTAATACGGTTTCAGTGTCAGAGTCCCGTTAAATATATCAGAGAAAGCATGGAACAGAAATGTGTTTGAAGACCACCTTGTGCCAAGAATTACAGATTTATTGATTAATAAATGTTTTGTTTCCTTAATAATAAACATAAAAGCTTCAGAAAACGAACCACAAAATACGATAACTTGAGATGTTGATCTTTCTATTGTTTTGGAAGCGTATTCAAAAGTTTGATCCATGCTTTGAAAATAATGTATTTTTATTACATATTCAGCACAAATTCCATCGTCTTTCATATACTTTGTCAGTACTTGGCTTTCGTTGTCTCCACTTTCATCATCGGTGGTTAAAATGCCGACCCAGTTCCAGCCAAAGTATTTCAGTAGCTTGGATAAAATATAATAACTGACATGGTCATTTTGAACTGTTCGGAAAAACGTCGGATAAACTCGTCTGTCGCTGAGCACGGAATGCGTTGCGCCATAACTGATCTACACGAAAACAAATGGATTATAACAGATGCTACAACCACCCTCTCGGACATTGAAGACCAAGACTTAGTTACACAAAAACTTTTACCCTTATGAACAAAGACCGTCTTACATGGTTTTACTGTGAATGAGTGAATCCTTTACAGCACTTTTGTTCAATTGTAATTTCCATTTTTCACATTTACTTTATGCGAACACAATATACATTATTTATTACAGGACTTTTGAAACCACATTAGTGCATAGCATGGTTTATTGGTGTCTAAATGAGCCTCTGCTCCAAGAGCCTGACTGGCCCTGTATAATGCGTATTTCAATCACAGAGCTTTCTACAAGAATTATGAAATGAAATACATTTATCTTAGCTGGATGGCAGTGTTGGGAACATGTATAAGTACTGCTGTGCTCCTCTCCAGGGCTTGAAGTTTAGTCTATGGAAACCAATGAAGTTGATCCACACACCTCATAAGTGAAGCTCTTATCACCTCATAAGTGAAGGGGCTTCTTACTGACTGATCCTGTCACATGACAGGAAGTTGAGGCATACTGTGCCATTAATGACAGTACTAAAGGAGTGGAGTCAGCTTGTGTGTCTATGAATATCCCTGCGAAAAGAAAGGGACTTAATGCACCAAGTAGGCCCCAACATCCACAGGTGCAGTTTCATGACAATGCAGGAGCTTCCGGAAGCTTCTAGCCTGGAATTTGTACAATGACTGCTGAAAACTGACTGGAAAAACGGAGGAACAAGAAATTGCCCATTATGTATAGACCGAATCCACCACATGCCACATAATATAGACGCTCGCTAAACACAAGGGTGCTTAAATGTCACGAGAAGTGAGCCTAGGGCAGATGGTTTTGGGTGCAGGGTTTTAGGTAACTAACATCTATTGAAGAGATTTAAACGATTGTGCTAACAGTGCATATTCTGCTCACCTGTGCGTACCCATACATGCCTAGGATTTGTGCCATGGGTATGGTGGTGTCTGAAAGTTCATCCCCAATAAAACCAGCCAGGGTCCCTCGTTTAGTACAGGAGTAATTAGGGACGGTCTTTCCTGGTCCAGATAAAATCTGAAGGATGCTCTTTACAGTCTTTTTTTCATTAGAACATGAATCAAATAAATGATATCCTAGAGTGATATTTGGTAACATTTCCGGATGACTGTTGATCTCCCCAATGGCAAACATAAAGGTCAAAAGATTTTTGTAGAAATCTGGAATAGGACTGTGGAAGTAGTACAAATGTGCTTTATTATAGATTATTTTAAATTTGATTTGCAGCTGTAGGAATGTATATACTTTGTTAAGAAAAGTAAAAGATATTCATAACAAAAGGCAAAGAAGAACCCATTCAACAGATATATATAAAGACCTTGTGGAAAGTAACGCGATGCTTAGACTCTAAACTGATTGTAGTGAGGTGATCACTAGCCCCGCTGGTAGTTTTTCACCTGTAACAGCCGCTATTCCCCTGAGGTTGAGCTTCAGTGAACTCAAATGGCTGCAAGATTCATCCATACAAAGTCTTTCATTTACTTTTAACGCTCCCTGAGTCAACTAAAGCTTTGTCTCACATACTCGTCACCTGCATCTTACCTACTGCAGTCATAGCTGGTCTCCACAATACATGTTTTGCTCCTTTACAATTAATCCTGATTCCTGCCGCCAGGGAATCTTCATCGCCTGACGCTTTATTAACATATCTTACAGATACATTGTAGTAAAGCAAGGACCTCCTCGGGTATTTTTCTGTAAGCCCACATTGTTATGTGTCTTATTCAACCATTATATGAGACAAAACATGACTGCCCCATGGAGTAAGTAATACGCATGTAAAATAAAGACAAAAAGTCATAGAAGTCCAGATCCCTTTACTGGTGTGTGAGTAGACCATGTGTCTAGTGAACATACATGCACATTTCTACCCCCTCCACACCCTTACAGCATTCAAAACAAGCCAGGACTATCTAGGCTAACAATGATCACAGGAAAAGTAAAAACAAAAGCCAACTTATTGGATCTGTGGTCTCTTCCACAAAGAAGAACTTTACAGGGTATACAGAGAATATGTTCTTACATTTCTCCTCTCCTGTACTTTCTTAAATCACTTTATGCATTTAAATGTTCCTTTCTCCTTCCTCATCATGTTCATTTATCTAAACCATTCCTGACTTCTGTATTGTAAAGTTTTTCCACTTACTGCATACAAGCCATCATAGTTATGATTCCATCTTCACGAAACGCATTCATTAAGTTATTTACTCTGAACACTCCTCCAATAATAATGTCTCCGTCTTGAACATATTCGTAGTCCTCGATACATCTTCTGATCTCCAGATGACAGGCTGGAGGTGAACTCTGGGAGCCAGATCTACACGGAGTCACACACAGGAATATCACAAACAGGGAAACTCTACATGCTGGAGATCTCAACATTTCCTTGTCCATAGCACTCAGCAGCATAAAGCCCGACGCAGGGTGATGCCATCGGCTGCATGCGTGAACTAATGTAATGCAAGTGAAGCATCTCTCCTTTTATACACTTCAGTCTAATGCAAGTCAATGGAGTCTGAAATTAGCCGCTTCGGAGGTTTGAGGCCAGAGCCGTGACTTGTTATTAAAATATATAAATTACACATGTAATTAAACTTAAAAGTAAATGCCATTTTAAAATAGTTGGACAAAAACAATATCTAGGTTTTGCCTTAACATGCAATATAGCATTATTTAAGGTAGATAGAACCAAAAATCAATGCTTTGAAAATATTGCACAATCACCTAAATCATCTGTTTTATGCACCAGTTAAAATGTTACAAATATTCAAATATTAAGAATGCAAATGAGTTTCTTTCTGGGATGCACAAGAAGCACAAGATTATTATTTCAAATAATTGTTAATATGCCATAGAGTAACTAAAATAATCCCTCTTCCAAAGCAGTTATATATTTTTTTTCACCCAGTTACCCAAAGTAGTTCTAGAATTTTAAAAAGTATTTAATCTT
The DNA here is from genome assembly GCA_009364415.1 of Spea multiplicata. Lineage (NCBI taxonomy): Eukaryota > Metazoa > Chordata > Amphibia > Anura > Pelobatidae > Spea > Spea multiplicata. Next base: position 5,160 of record VKOC01048403.1, on the reverse strand, counting down.
ACTTTTTTTTCTTTTAAAGAACAAGTTCCTGTTTCCTGTTCTTCATTAAAAGCAAGTTATTTGTGTAATATCTAGTTTTCAGCAGCGCTAGAATGCCAGTTAGCTTCAGATTCTTTCCAGCTCGCTCCAAGTCAAGCTCGTGTGAGTTGGCTAAATACGTAATTCGGCTACATGATGCTGGTGATACACAAGTGCTCCTGGTTGCAGGAATTGTGGTATGACAGATGGAGCACAGGATGGCGAAACTTCTGGATGGTATTGAGCAACGAGTATTGAGTAGCCAGAAAGTGCTCTTGATTTAGAATTGGACCATGCTGCCTTGAGTCTGATGGGATCAATGACCCCTTCATGTGAGATAAAGCTTTGGACTTGCCGTTTTTGGACACAGGTCTATAGATGATATTGAGGTGAAATCTAGAAAATAGCAGAGCCCACCATGACTGGCAAAGGCGTAGTCATTTGGCGATACAGAAATATTCTAGGTTCCTGTGATCTGTATACCCTGTAACATGGTGTGTTGCTCGCCTAAGCCTATGTCTCCATTCTTCCAGAGCACTTTTGATGGCCAATAGTTCTTTCTCACCCAAATCATACTTTCATCCGGAGGGGGTGAGCTTGCAGGAGTGTAATGGATGTGGCAATTGTTTCTTACTGAACTTCTGGGACAGGACAGCTCCTATGTCGTTATTGGAGGCATCTGTCTCCACATAGAAGGGATGCTTCCATCTACCATATGCAGCAAAGCAGGGTGTGCTTCTTATTGGGGTAGTACTCAAAGGTTGGCAGCCAGAATGTAGTCAAGAAGGCAACTGATGGTGCCGAAGTCTAGGATGGCTGTTAGTTCAGTCCTTTTGTCATCCTGCTGCAAGGTAATAGGGATAGCGAAATGAGAGGCTGAAGATCCATTAATCAGGCCTCTCGGAGTACTTCTGCAATAGGGCAGAGTATAGCATATCTCCCGATTAGAGGAACAACTTTTCTTCATTGGTTGATACCAGGGTAGGCCGCTGCCGGACCTTGAATTCCTGGCACGAAGTCAATGGTCTCCTTGAGCCAAGTTTCTCTGAGATATACCTTGCCCTGCCCTTTACCAGTGGGACTCAAATCCAAGTTCCTCCCAAGCCAGGTTGCTTAGAGTTGATTAAGGCAAAGCTAGCACTCATATTTGATCCAAAAGGGTGTATGACTGGCCGTGGAAAAGTGGAAAGCTGTCCGAGGCAAAAGAAGTGCAGTGGGAGGATAAGATGATAATGTCTGGTACTCCTAGCAGCAGCATCAGTAGCAATGCTACTAATTTTGACCCAGTTAGCTACTGGGGAAAAAAAGGGTGTGTGGCCTGCACTCATGGATTGCGCAGCAGCAGCTATCATGTCTACCAACCACTGTTCAAAGTGAATGCGTGTTTTCTATATGCCCCACATATGTTGCCTTATCTGATGCAGCAGAATGTCTTTCTTAAAATCTATCTGCCCAAGTTAGGGTACCCATCTGTCACGGTCCGCGTCACGGACCGCAACGCAGTACCTCACCCGAGTACCTGCGCCTAGCGGGTACTCAATTCTTACCTCTCCCGCAGCATCCAGCAGGCACCCAGGGCAGGTCCTCCACAGTATCCCCGTCACAGAATAGATGGAGCCAAAGAAAATAGCTACCATCCTACAATGGCCACCTCCCACAGACAAAAAAGGTGTGCAAAGATTCGTGGGATTTGCTAACTTCTATCGGAAGTTTATTAGGAGCTTTTCAAAGGTTATTCAACCTATTACATCTCTCACCTCTGTTAAAAATAAGTTTTGTTGGTCGGATGCTGCTCAGACAGCATTTGACTTCCTTAAAGAACGGTTCACCACAGCGCCCATATTGATTCTTCCTGTGCCACGAAGGCCCTATGTACTTGAGGTGGACGCCTCTGATTCTGCTGTGGGGGCTATCCTGTCCCAAAGGGATGACACTGACAACCAACTTCACCCAATCAAGCCTTCTTCTCCAGAATTCTGAACAGAAACCACCCTTCTTTTCCAATTATGGTGACCACCCTTCCATGCTACACGGTTCTCTGATACCCAGCTCAGTTCCTTCTGTCACTGAACAGGTCACAAGCATGATTGCTATCCACAAATCCTTGCACAGCACGCTTACCAAGGCTCAACAAAGATACAAAAGTTTTGCTGATACACATCGTTCTCCTGCTCCTGTATACAAACCTGGGAACAAGGTGTGGCTGTCAACTGCTCATCTGAAAGTGTCGTGTCCCACTAAAAAATTGGGACCTAAATATATAGGTCCATATACAATTACTCGTGTCCTTTCATCTGCTGCAGTAGAATTGCAACTACCCGGTTCAATGCGAATACACCCAGTTTTCCATGTTTCTCTCCTGAAGCCTTGGAACACCAATCCTTTCCCGGGCCGACATCCTGATCCTCCGGCTCCTATTTCCATTGATGATGCTGAAGAATATGAAGTCAAACAAATTCTGGATTCTCGGAGATTTCGGGGTCGCCTCCAATATCTCATCCAATGGAAGGGATACGAGATCAACAAGAACTCCTGGGAGGATGCTGAAGAAGTTCATGTGGATGAGTTGGTTCATGAGTTCCACTCGCGTCATCCTTTAAAGCCTGGTCCCCTGAGAGCCCGGAGGTCTCTCCTTAGGGGGGGGCCTCTCACGGTCCGCATCACGGACCGCAACGCAGTACCTCACCCTCTCCTGCAGCTCCAGGACCTTGCTTCAGGGTGCCAAGATCCAGCAGGAACCCGGGCAGGTCCTCCACAGTATCCCCCGTCGCAAGTGATGGGCGGTACGCACGGGGCCGAACCATGCCCCCTCTCTTATAGTATGCCTCCCTAGCGTTACATCATCCGTTGGGGGCGGAGCTTGGAAGAAGCGGCAGATTCAAAAGCCGAGCACTGACTTCCATTCAATGCTCGGTTATTGTTCTGGCTGAGCAGTTCCTATCATAGAATACTTACCTGATTGTCTCTCCGTTGCTGAATTGTGCCTGTCCCTGACTTTGCTGCCTTCTCCATTCCTGATCCGGCTTGTATGACTATCCTCTCCGTTGCTGAATTGTGCCTGTCCCTGACTTCGCTGCCTTCTCCACTCCTGACCCGGCTTGTCTGACGATTCCTACAGTTCACCGGTGCCATTGCTGCATACTGGGTTCCTCACTTGTATTCTCAAGATCATTGTGACACCATCTCTTAACTTGAAGAGTTAATTTTCCCAAAAGTAAACCAAAAAAATGGTAAAGGTAGCCCCCTCTGGGTGCGTCTGTTTGCGATGGGGCAACCCCTGGTATCTCCTCCAGATTAGCCTGCCAGAGCTAGGGCCTAGTGTTTGAGCTCTGGAAATCCGCTCCCAAACATCTGACTGAGTGTTTGGATTTCTAAAATGTCACGCCCAATGGTAACGGTAGTTTCCCTCCCCTGACTGCAGCTGTTTGCGGTGTGGCAACGTCTGCTACCTGCGCCAGGGCAGCCAGCTAAAGCTAAGCGTTGGTATTTGAGCCCTGAAAGTCTGCTCCCAAATGTCAAGAACTGACAGATTGAGGAATGGTTTGGCCTGTAGATAAAAATGTTGAGCAGGTTGCCAACTGCCCATTCACTTTCCTGTTCCATTTTCATTTACTTTTTCCTTTACTATTTCTTTGCAAATCTTGCTTTTTACTATTCTTTCTTATTTTGCTTATGATTCAAACAACCAAACAAACAAAACACACACACAAACAATAATTATTATTATTAGGTTATATAAATTTATAAGCTAAGCTTAAGGGTAGAATTCAAAGAAAACGTATGCATCATAACCACTGCATCATAACAGCCCCTCCCAACCATCTGTCCAACTTCTCCACTACATGCAGTACCCAAGCATTCTGGGCCTTGGCGGCAGATTACCCAATCTACTTTCCTAATGATTGAGTCTCCTGCCAGAAAAGGTCTAAACTTCCTAGCATTGTCTTCCCTAATCTGCATTAGAGAGGCTGCTCACCTGGCTGCTAGGGGAATCCGCCGGCCCTATTAATGCCAGATCTGAACTAATCTCCTCGGCATCCTTGCACAAACTGGCAAACATATTAGACTGAGCGAGTCCGGAAATAGGCTCCCTTAACTCATTACACCATACCTCCCAACATTTCAAAATGTGAAAGAGGGACTCTTTTTTTTTAATCACACTTAAGATGTGTATACACACGCACACACACACATTGCCCTTACACACACACATATACACATACACCCCTTTCTCCCCATCTCTTTAATATTATTATTATATCTTACCTCATCCTTCATCCTCCATCCTGTGGTGGGAGTGCGACATCTGTTACTTAAAAACCTCGCTTTATTTCTCCCTCATCACTACACGCCGGCTATTGATGCAGAGTGCGGGGTACAACGTCATATTCCGGTGCTCGGGACAGACCTCACTTTCCCTAATGTTGAGCCGACGAGAGGGATATTGTGATCCCCCAAGTAGTCCTGCAGCTGCTGATTGGGCAGCTGTACATCCCCTTGTAGCTGCACCCGAGGTTTGTACCACTCTCGCCCTTCCTCTGCCCCTGCAAAGTGGGACAGAGGTAGTGATAGCAGGGACAACGGGACTGTCCCGCTCAAATCGGGACAGTTGGGGGGCTCCTCCAGCTTCTTATCCAGCTACAGCTTTATGTTTCAGAAACCTCCTCTGTTCCATCGCTCCCCTAAAGTGCTTGCTCAGTAAGGAGTAGGCTCCTCTCTATATTGTTAAGGTCACTCAATGTTGCCAGTTACTCTCTCATCCACTATCTTGCATTCCAAATAGGCTACTTGCTCACTTTTATCACATAAATACAACAATTTCAATTATTCACCAATATAATTAACCAATGCAGAAACACTTGGGGCGGGAAGGAGGATGACCAATGGGAGAAGCTCAATGCTGACCCTGAGACACTTCCTCCACTCCTGGAAAACAGCACTCCCACTCCCATCATGCCTCCCTTATCCATCACAAATACGTTTAACCCCCTTTCCCAGTGCACCTATACTGCATTACATTGAGTCCGGTTTTTGGTTGTGTGTGGACTTTTAAAATTAAAATGATTTATTTATTATTACTCCCAAAATTATTTTATTTGGCATTTTGGGGAAAAAATTGTTGGGAAATTGTTTTTTTTTCTT
>VKOC01048397.1:0-42033 GCA_009364415.1 Spea multiplicata | reverse complement strand
GGTAGGGAGTGGGTAGACAGTGTGAGGATGGGGGTAGGGAGTGGGAAGATAATGTGTGGATGGGGTCTAGGGAGTGGGTAGATAGTGTGAGAAGGGGGTAAGGAGGTGGTAGATAGTGTGAGAAGGGAGGGTAGGGAGGGGGTAGATAGTGTGTGAGAGGGCTTGATAGTGTAAGAAGGGGGGAGAGGGGGTGTGAGAGATGGTGAGAAAGTGGGGATCTGAAGGGGGGAAAATGCAGTCCCCCCCAGATTTTTAGGGGTTCCTATGCCCATGACATTATGCACATTTCAAAGTTGCCAAAATAACAGCTAAATGGAGACATTTTGAATAATTTCTTTTTACAACTGCATTTGAAAAAAATATGTGACCCTCAATTACATGTGGATTTATTATATAAATGTGTGGCACAAAGTTCATATTTTTATATTGATCATTGCTTACATTGAGAAAAATATTTAATGATGTGACTGCTCCTTTCCAGGAACCTAAGTTAGTCACAAATTTCCTGGAATGCGTTCCATATGCATGTTAAATCTTTCAAACGTATTGCCGATGACACATCTAGACCATTTTGGTATAACATTTATTCCCATATGGATTTTTGCCTGCTAAATAATCGTAATGATTCCAGATAATAATGGGAAAAGCCTGGAGGGGAGTTATATTGTCAATATCCAGGGTTACAATTATTTTCAATAACTGTTTCGAACAAGCACAACTCAAACAGTCTTTAATACAAGGTTTATTTATCAGGGGTTTTTACAGTGCGTTTATTTCTTCTCAACACTGTGCTCTTAATACCTAGCCTGACCTTAGAAACAAAGAAAAGTTTTGCTATCTTGGTTTCTAAAATTGTGGTTTTTGTACAATTTAATTCCCACAAGATACAACATAAGGCTGATCCCTTGTGATTACAAGTATTGTTATACAATATCTACTTTAATCTCCTTTGCTTTGGATTTAACTGGCAGCAGAATCACCAAATTACAATCCTACAGCCCCTTTTCATTCTTGATGATAGGTGGTACATCTGTTTGCGTTGATTATTGTATGTAAAGCATTACTACTTCTCCAGTTAGGTTTCTTATAGAATTTAAAACTACAAATTCATTTGACCCTTTTACTAGGGCACACATGCGTACTGTACCTTTGCCACCATCTCTTATTATTAGGCTTCTTCCTGTTCGTCTTTGGGCAAAACAATCTACGAATATTCGTCCGTTCCTGTTTTCCTTTTGGGCGAATAATCCATATTCGTTTTTTCCTTCATTTTCTGCCGGTTGCCATGGGAATGCCGGGAAACGGCGATGAAACAATAAATGAACGCGTAGAAGACGTTGAATAGGGAATTTTAGACCAATTTTACATACTTGCCTAAGTTGTGCAATTTACCTACAAAAGCGTACTTAAGGATAGTAGTAGTGCACTGGTTTGGTTAAAAATCTATTAATTTATTATCTAATTTTACATTTAATAGGTGTTATTAACCAGCAAAATTCGGGGCGCATGTGTACATAGAAAAAAGAAATAATCTGACAGTGTAATATTGTCAAAAACAATAAGATATGTAGAAGGTGTAAAATGCACTCACAAACAGTGCCAGCACAACAGGCTCGTCTGAGGTATAAAGAGTGTTCTTTATTCTTTAAAATCTCTAAGAGCATAAAATAAAGAAAACAACCATATGGTGCAGTATCTTCCTTAATAGTATGTGCGCAAGTTGAAAAAGCACTTACAGGATGGTTGAATTCAAGTCGCTATTCAAAATAAATGTCCATTGAAGTGGATCAGGAACATGCAGATTAAAAAACTTCTCAACGCGTTTCGCCGCTCACTGGGCTTCCTCAGGAGAAAAAAATATCTATTGATGTCATCCGCTATGATAATCCGCAATCGTGGTGAGTGAAAATAAGGGATTCATTTCTTATTATATTAAATTTATTATATTTATTTATTCTACCTACATTTGCATACCTTCTTTACTCGAATTTGACGGGACAGGAATGGGGAAAAAAACAGGAAGACCCCGGGAAATTCGGGACAGTTGGCAGGTATGCAGATGGAAGAAAGTGGGTAAAAAACTCAGAATACGCTTATACTTATTAGGTTAATGATAGGTGTTACTAAATGCATGATGTCACTAGAGTGAGCTGATTGGACAGCTAGAGTGAGCTGATTGGACAAAAATCAATCTACCTCCTCCTCTTTCAAGAAATGGCTGGCTTGACGCCAAAATCGAAGACGAACACAAAGAGACTAAGATTCTTCATGTTGTACATCTTCGTGTACGCTTAACTGTCCCCATTTTAGTTTATTCGTTACTCTGTTTGAACAACGAAATGCAATATTTGTTCATTTTTATGTTCTCCCGAATACGAATGCACAAGTCTATTATTATATTTGTTTCATAAGTATTTTCTTATGTTCTGAAATGAGAAAAAAAGGATAACCTAAAAAAGTGTGTGTGTCTATGTGTGTGAATAAACTTGAGTTGTAAGATTTACCAATTTAGCAATAAATTATGAGAGATTAACACTGCATAATTTTCTATTAAATGGTGAGCTTAATTCAAGGAAAAATCACTGATGCATCTGTGTTACTCATGGCCAGCTATGCCTTTCTTGAAGAATAAGTTTGCTGGTGTTGTCCATAGTTGTATTTGCCCCATAGTTTTAAATAATGATATTAAATATGCCATCATACATGTAAACTCTTTTAGACAATGAAACCTACAAATGTATGCTGTTTGCTAGCAGTTTTAAGAGAAGATTTAGAGCTCCCATCACTTGACTGTGGGATAGTATATAGGGCCTTGTCGTAATACCTATACTTCATGCTTTTATTGATTAAACAACCACAGTGGCCACGGTGCCACCCCAAATCATTAAATTGTTTTCATACAACACATACTACATACTATGAATATATTGAAATTGCACCTGAAAATGTATAATCCATAAAACACCATCACCGGTACACCATATAAACAAAACCAACCCTTAATGCTGCAATAAATTATTAGTTGAAGCCACTGGGATTCCCCTTTAACAAAGTGCCTTATTACCAGGTAAACTAGGCCCAGGGAGTATCTTGCACATGCGCCCGAAGGCCTGTGCGCCACAAGCAAGGCCAAACCTCTGACAGCCTTCTCTTGCTCCTGCTCTATACCAGGGCAAAATAAATTGAGTAGAATAAAGCCAGCCAGGTGGCAAGCAAAGAGGGTGGTAGGGACAAACATAATCCCACCTGATGTTTGGGTAAAGAGGAAGACTGACCCATACTCACCCTTTTACAAATTAATTCCCGCCAATTACAATGTCCAGTTACTGACCTACACTTGACTCCCATACAAATTAACCCTTTATCCTCATTCTTATAAGCCCTATCCTTCCCTAGTCATGTCACCCTTCCTGGGATTGCACTCCTTCATGGCTTATTCTGGGAAATATGTTTAGTTTAGTTGAACCACTTGCTATACTGAAGTTATTGAGTATATATCACATTAGAATCTTCTTACACATGCCTTTATTATCATGTGCATAATAGCCAGCGGGGAGGATGCAGTTTAAAGGAATTTTACATACTCAAGATCAGCAGGCAATGAACACAGAGAACATTAAGCTTCTGTGCATTCATTCATGTACACAGCCTGATACTTCACATGAATTACAGTGTTGTTCAGTCATTCATTCATCTGCATCTGCTGTATGGCACATTATACTCTTTAGATCTTATTACAAAAATGTAAATAATAACTTTAATACATGCTAAGGTCCAGGATCTGTATTTATATAAATATTTTTTTTTATTATTTTCTTATTAAACAGCTTATAAGTGTACTATGTCCCTGCATAACTACAAGGCAGATATTCCATAAGGTAGTCTATGCATGGGCTTAAATATTTTTCGTAGTTACAAAGGATAATATCATTATAGTCATCTTGCCTGCTCCAGAACACCCCACACCTCTAATAATTTCTTGTCCGTTTATGCTATTAGGATCTAGCCACTCTAATAGCCATATTTAAATTAAATTACATTCTAAGGGACATTCCGAGGAATCCTCTACCAATTGTTCCAGAACCCCGGTTTTCTGAAGAGTCCATACCAATCACCTGCCCCTTGAAGCGGCCAGGTCTTGCTACTTTCAGCAATCATCCTCCAACCCTACCTGGCCCTATGTGAAAAGGTAATTGCACCCTTAGTGACTAAATCAACCAATTAACCAAAGTTAATTGATAATTCGGTTCTAATTTCACTAGATTCACCCAGGCATGATTACTGCTAGCGCTGTTAAATCTAAACATCAATTAAATAGAATCGCAAAGTAAAGTAGGCTAAAATGTCTTACAAAACCAGCACATGATGCTGTGATATAAAAAAAAGGATTCAAGAACAGAGGAAAAAAGTAATTGACATATATCAGTCTGGAAAGGGATACAAGGCAATTTATAAGGCTCTAGGAACTCCAGTGAACCACGGTGAGAGCCATTAAACCTTTCCAGAAGTGGTGGGCCTACCAAAATTCCTTCCAAGAGCGAATTCTATAATATTGCTCTTAACCTAAGTATGTGATTTTGTCATAGGCTGGATTGTTTGTTATCAGCCTGCCTGCCATATTTTAAAACGAAATTTTTCATTGTGCATTAATACAAAGCTGTTAAAAGAGTGAAACAGATGCAATGTTTATTCATCATCTCACAATAGTTGACAGCAGACAGTACATCTGTGTGATGCACAGAATAAAAATGAGACACTACACTCTTTTTAAAGTATAGTCTGGAATAATTCAGGTTAATGGAAATGGCACGCTTAATGGGGTAAATAAAAAGAAATGCAATCAAATAGACAGACATAAATTAAGGCTCAACAGTTAACAACGTGTGCATCACTTAATAAATAATTGATGATCTGTCACAATTGTGCAAGAAAATAGAATAATCTGTCATTTAATGACAAAAATGGTAGAAGAATAAGTCAGCAGAATGTACTAGAATACAATAACAGAGTATCCACAAATCCAAATAATTTAGTTTATGTGACTTTATAAGGTTGTATTACACAATTTAATCCATTCCTGACACAAGGTTTTTCTCCCCTTAGTGACAGGAGATTTTTTGCATAAAAAATCCATCCATGATTCCCCTTTTCTATGTTTAGTGTACCCACACAAACATTGTTTTTTCGAGGACAGATGGAACTTTTTCTTTTTTTGTATAGCCTGTCAATTAGTATGAATTAAAAGTAAAATCAAATTAGAAAAAAACGCCCACATTTTTGTAGTCCCACTTATAAAAAAAGCCCTATTTATTTTCAACAACATCCACTGAGTAAAATAATACCCAGCAAAGATAGTTCTATTTATTTTATAGGAAAAAAACATTTAAAGAAAGGGTTTTTAGGTATATTTGTAGGAGCAGGGGCACATTATTTTTTTACATTTTTTGTTTTTTACTTTTTACACTTTTTTTTACTCTAGGAATAGGATGGTACTCCTTATGGTGACATCACTGGAGTCTATTTATTACAATTTTATTTAATTTTATTTATTTTAAAATATTTTCTCCCTATTTTCATCCCCACTGCTGCTGATCATAGAGTGATCAGCAAGCAGGGCTCCACTGCCCTACATAGCTGATCGCAGTACTTGGTCATAACTACATAACATCATAAGTACACAACTACCTGTCTGATGTTACAAGATCCCCAAGTATGTGTCACCTTTCCTTCAAGCTATTCTATCTCCACACTAACCCTTCATTAGGGTTCGTTTTTTCCCCTTTTGTCATAAGAAGACAATTACATCGTCCCCTGGGGTCTTTACGGAACATTGAAGACTATGTAAAGATATCTTTACTTTTCACCACTCTGTTCCAGGAATCCTCAGACAGCTTGGTGTCATCTATTTGCCTTCAGCTATGAACAACCTCTGTAAACTTGTATTCCCACACAAACAGATACACACCCAACACCCATCAACAGATTGAGGGTTAAGGCAGTGCTGGAAAATAATGGTGGCCACACAAAATATTGACACTTTGGGCCCAATTCTGACATTTCCATTTAGGAGTGTTGTTGCCAACGTTTAGACATTAATGGCTGTGTGTTGAGTAATTCTGAGAGGACAGCAAATTTACACTGTTATGCAGGCTGTACACTCACTACTTTACATTGTAGCAGAGTGTCATTTCTTCAGTGTTGTCACATGAAAGGATATAATAAAATATTTACAAAAATGTGAGGGGTGTACTCACTTTTGTGAGATACTGTATATGTGTAATTGCCTTTATATCCACACCTATAGCTGTACATGTTTTATGCATTTACTAAAGTTGGATTGAAATTGTAAACCAAAATAAAACTTGTGATGCATAAGGAGGATTTTAACAAAAATGAGTTAATAAAACTAATTAGGAGTCTCTTGTCAGATTGCAGAGCAGAAAACAGATCAAGGCATGTTCTGTGATGGAAGGTGAAAATCTGGTACCTAAATCTGCAGAACCCTCAGATTTTTTTGTACAAGTTGAGAGAAGAAATGCTAACAAGATTCTTAGTAATGTTACGTTTCCTTCAGAGAATTCAACAATGCTTGAATCAATACCATCTGGCCTGTACATTTTATAGCTTACAGGTATTCATAAACAGGTGTTCACTTCACAGCTTTCTATACTCATCCTCACAGAATAGTTATGTTGTCTATGAGTTGTCCAAAATGTTTCATTTTATAAAGAAGTTTTTTTAAAATAAATGTAACCATTTTTTTTTACAGTGTGTTCCATTTTCCTTGCTTACGTTTAGATAACAATAGGGTTGTGTGGATTACATTACCTTTAATGTGACTATGTTTTTTTCAATTCCATCAAATGTGGTAGTAAATACGTATTTTGAGGAGTACTTTATCATGTTCATTTTTGTATTCAGTATATCATGTCCTACTCTCCTCTTTGTTTTTAATTTGTTGTTTGTTGTTATTAATGTGTAATACCACAAAGTTAATTAGCCCCAATGTCTGGGGCCAAATATGTCCCTCTGGCTGACTGTCATCATAGTAATTCCAATAACTGGCTTTGCTACTATGCCCATAATAGCAACTGATCATGTGCAGTGCTGATTTACTGACCTGGATAATTCACCCATCTCCAAAAATGCCCCGGAGAAACTCTTGTGGTAAAAACCTAGTTTCCAATGACCCATATGTCTTGAACGGCATGTGACTAGTTGGGCATTATAAAACATGCAATGTTTCATGGTGGGATGCAGAGTCAAATTAGTGTATTCCGGTTTCTAGTCGGTTTTGTGCAAGTCATCATTTCAGTGGGAATCTAAAATTCTCAGATGTCATTTTCAATATTTCATCCAGCTTTCATGGTGTCCTCAGTTATGTAAATTTCAACATGACCATTATTGATCAATACCAATATCAATTTGTATCTGACTGTGAATGACAACATTTATAAACTTACTCTATCACCAAGCACGACCTCATTATAATGTTTGCAATAGCATTGTTCTGGTACCTCATATATTAACTCCTTCCTTTTTGCATTCTTTAACCATGATTCTTTTATATTTTTTGTGTAGCCACACTAATTATATATTGTCATTTTTAGGTATAGTCCAACATTTAATATAAATAATAGGTTAAAAATAATGCTATTTTTAGTAGACTTGTGCATTCATATTCGGGAGAACATGGAAACAAACAGGAAGAGTACATTTTCGTTGTTCAGCCCGAATACCCAAGAAAAAAACATGGCGGTGGCAAAACATACACTAAGACACACAACACGAAGAATCTCCGTGTTTGTCTTCGCTAATATCTCCAACTATTCCCCCTGGTCCCTTCCCCCTCTAGCCTACTTTATCTACGCAGCATCACAGGGGTTAATGGGAGCGGAAATCCATAGTGTCGCGCGAGGAGTTAAAGGTCTGTGTGAGCGACTATATTGGTCGCCTGCAGGGGCCTCCTCTGGCATAAACCGATTGTTTGATGTTAGAGGATGCCCCTGCCGGCGACCAATAGAGTCGCTCTTTGGAGTCGCTCTCCTGTTCCCTCCCCAGGCCAAGTTTCGGCATCAGGAGTTAAAGGTATGTATGAGCGTCTCTATTGGTCGTCGGCAATAGAGTAGTTCGTACAGACCTTTAACTCCTGATGCCGAAACTAGGCCTGGGAAGACCATTGGTTTCCCCGCTCCAGGAGTTAAAGGTCCGTACGAGCGACCAATAGAGTTGCTCACACATACCTTCCTGGAACCTCCCAAGGCCAAGTTCCGCCTGCACTTCAGCTGCACTTCATTGGTTGATGGCAGAGGAGGCCTCTGCCGGTGACCAATAGAGTTGCTCGTACGGAGTGCCAAAACTGTTGCATAGCGCATTAACTCTGTATCAGTCTATGCAGCATGTTACTACTAGAGTTACTACTGAAAACGGGGTTACCGCTAGTTAAAATTGGGCAGGGACTAAAGATGACTGCTTTGAATTTGAGAATGAGATGAATAACCTAGAGACCCAAGGAAGCACGTGATTCACCTGAAGAATTCCCAGGTATACTAGTGAGACAGTAGTGGCACACCATAGCCACCATAAAATAAAAGTTCAAAATAATAAAGTTCACATACTCAGCACTGCATGCCTGCTTTTGTACTTCCACTTAAGAAACACTTATTAAATAGATTACATATTGCATACGTTTTTACTGCAATGTATACATTGCATTAAATGAATTCCATAATTACGGATTTGAATAGCTTGCTACAACATTTTCTCTTCATTTTTCATTAGTATAACAAGGGAGAATAATCATTATCCTGGAATGTGTTTGCCTTTCGAACAAAGGAACTGGATCTGCTATTTAATTGAATTGTATTTTTGCATTAGTCTGAGATACCCAATTTCATGCCCCCCCCCCCACTGTCCTGATTTAGACGGGACAGTGCCGATTTTGGGCCTCTGACCCGCTGTCCAGCCTATCCCTTCCTCTGTCCCGCTTTTATCCAACTAAAACAGCTGAACCTAAAATGCCGACAGTGTGGATTAATGGGCTCCCCGTAAAGAGGAAATGCACCTAACACCTTTGCTCTAGATCAGGCATGTCCATACTTTTTTCGAAGAGTGCCAGATTTGATGAAGTGAACATGTGCGAGGGCCGACCATTTTGGCTGACATTCTTTGAACCATTAAAATTAAATGCAAATTAACTATTTTATGCAAAGTTTGTTGAAAACGGTATACTTTTCATTTTGTGACTTGGATGACAAATCTAAACAGGTGTTAAATCACTCCACCTTTAATATCAAACAACCCAAGAAGCTGAAATATGTCAGGGACATTGTAAAGTACATTACACAAAGTAATACAGGTTGTCAATTTTTAAGTTCAAAAAATGTGAACAGGAACATAACACCAAGTATACATGTGTTCAAATATATTTATAACTGATTTAGACCATTAACTGAGATTTTACAATGTATTCATCTCAATTGAAAAAAAAAACTTGCCTGCACTAATGTGAAGGGTGAAACTGAGATCTGGACTTTAGCACATAGACTAGGTCATCAGATAATGGAATTATAGCACAGTCACGGACAGTCAGGGGTTAATGAAGGGTATGACAGCTTGCTACCACAGATTCCTATATGCTCCCTTGTCTGCTTTATAGATGTACAGCCCTGTCTGTGTTGTCTGTGCAGTTACTGCTCCTTGTCAAGGTGTTTGGTAGACAGAAGTTTTTTTTCTTCTTCAATAGCCCTTAATGGTCGCCCTTGTGGCTGTGTGTGGAGGCGCAGGGAGAAGGTAAGCCCAAATCTCACGAAGTCCGAGATCTCTCGAGATTTGGGCTTTTCTTCTCCCGAGATCTCCCGAGATGTGGGCTTTTCTTCTCCCTGCGCCGGCTGATGATGTCAAGTCCTGTGGCGAGAGATCCCAGGAGTCCTGAGCGGCGCTCGGGGACTCACAGGGGGCCGTAAGATCTATATTTGGCCAACTTATCTGTGGGGCCTTATCAGTCTGGAACGCGGGTCTCAATTGGCCCGCGGGCCGGACTTTGGACATGCCTTCTCTAGATACATTGTTGCACTGAGCACTACATCGGAGGTGTGCAAATAGAGATCTCTGATGGATGTGCTGCCATACATATATCTATTGATAAAAGGATATAACTATTGATGTCAGGCACAGACATACGCCGTTTAGACTATGCTATGCTGATCGAGGAGATAAATAATAAAATCTCAATAAGACCAAATTTTGCATGACTTTAGAATTATTTCTGGGAGGGATTTTTTAAATTGTTTTAGTTTTATTTTTTTGATCAGTACGTTGCAAAATGCAACTAAATGGTATCTCATTTATAATTGAATTACCTCTGGTGCAAAATGACAGGTACATTCCTAGAATTCCCTTGAAGGTTATTTTTTCGCATAATGTCAAAAAATGCAACAAAACACTGTTTCAGGTGCAAAAACTGTGAGCTCTGGCCCTGTGGTTTCATTTTCGTGCTTAAGTTGGCATGTTGCCTGCAACCAGTCACTGCTCCCTTGACAACATTTGCTCACGTTTATCGAATACTGTATGTTATGTGATAGAGGAATCTCATGTAGGTAAAATAAACAAGTGACCATACAAGGGTACCATATGTAGGAGAGCTCCTCAGAGAGGGCAGGATGTACGTATATGTAACCCTTTAAGGGCCTTATCTGTTTTACACCACAGGACCAGTGCAATTTTACTATTTTTACTATGTTTTTTTAGCCATAATTTCACACTTGTTCACCATGCCCACCGAACTTATATGTATTGTGGTTTTTTCAGGCAGGGCTTTCATTTGCAACATTATCCTTATACATAACACTAGCACTAAAATTGACAAACAATTTACAATTTCTTCTACAGGATAAGGGATGTTCTTAAAACAAACTCAATGTATGTTTGCAAAAAAGTTCCTATTACAATAATAACCCACACATTTTATGTTTACTCAGGTTATCTTTGTCTAATATTAAAAATAGTTTGATGATCTGAGACATTTAAATGTGGCAAATATGCAAATATAAGAAATGAGGAAGGGGCAAATAATTTCTCACAGCACTATACACATGATTTCATTTTTGTTGAGTATTTTTAGGTTATTCATTTGAGTTGTTGGGCAGCAAAGGGGTTTTATTTTATTATTTTCTGCTGGGAGGTATGTAATGTGTTTAGAAACCTTTGTACATAGCTGAGCGCCAGATGTGCATATATATATATAATATATAATATATATATATATATATATACACACATACATATACACACACTGAACCCCAAAGCTCCTCCTGCACGTACACACAGTAACATACTTATACATACATTAACATACTGTGAGCTGGAATCATGTAACCACACAGTCTTAAGGTTTGAAATACCACATAAGGCTGAATTCTTTTTAGAAATTTTAATCCTTTTATTAAAAGGTCTGTAAACAAACATAAATAACAGAAACAAAAAGAAAAACCTTGTTCTCTGAGCACTTACTGACAAACAGCAACTAACTACCGTTGGACGGCTTACCCGCTACCAACAAAACATTTAGCACAGACTGTTTCAATGTTACTGTGCATTAACAGGACTGCCAGACTCCAGCTGCAGTGTTTAATGATTTTATTAACAGATCTTCTTAAAGCATACTGTATAAACTTTAACTCCAACTTCTACTCAGTGCACATGTGTCTCATCCACTTAACTACATCCTGGTTAACTGCAGTGCAACACATATTAAACTTCCCCCCTGGAACCAAACCCTCTCTTTGGTTCCATACATATTGATACATCTTTTCCCTTTTGGGAAAGTTGGTCTCTTTATAGTTCCATTCCAGAAGGAATATGAATTCCTCTCTTCTGGTGGTGCTAAGCATTAGTCTACATAATCATTTAGATATGTTGGTTTTCGGATAGATCTCCCACTTTTAGTTTGGTTGTTTCTAGATTCCTGTGGTTGTTCAGGCATGATTCTGTTGTCACCCTGTAGCACATCTGTGTCTGATATCTCAATGTTTGCTTCTTCTCGAACTTCTGCTGGGCTATTTTCCAATGACGGCAGATTTGTATTCTCGAAGTGAGATTCTTCTTGGGTGCTAATTTGAGGCATGTAGCGTCCAGTACCTCTTAGATGCCTCCTATTTCTTCTCAGAACTTGTCCTGACTCCGTCACCACTTCATATGACCTGATTCCTACAGGGGCTCGTAGGCATGCTTTACGCCACTCTTTTCCTTGGTTTGTTGGAGGCTGTACCCACACATGTTCACCAACATTTAGAGGCCGCAGGTCTTTGGCTCCCCTGTTGTATTGAGCAGCTTGCAATGCACGCTGATTCCTGCATAGGTTTTGGTGCCGACCATTCATCACTTGATCCTGTCGTAAGAGACTCCCTCTCATCGGGAGTAATGATTTGGTTCTTCGACCCATCAGTCTTTGAGCAGGACTACACTCCAGGCCCTGTGTTGGCGTGTTTCGGTGATCTAACAATGCTAGGTAAGGATCATTTCCAGATGACATAGCCTTTTGCAATATTCTCTTGGCTGTCTTTACTGCAGACTCCACTTTCCCATTGCTCTGAGGATATCCTGGTGACGAGGTAACATGTTCAAAATCCCAATCTTTACTGAAGTCTTTAAACTCTGTTGCTATAAACTGGGGTCCATTATCTGAACATACAGTATCTGGGATTCCATATCTGGCAAAATGGGCCTTCAATTTTCGTATTACTGTAGTAGATCTTGTATCATGCAGATGGTCTATCTCCCAGAAGTTAGAGTCATAATCCACTGATATTAAATATTCCTTTCCATTAAATGTGAACAAATCAATGCCAACCTTTTCCCATGGTCTAGTTGGGATCTCATGAGGAATTAATGTCTCTTTCTGTTGTCTAGTATCAAATGATCGACATATGTCACATTGGTCAATATATTCTTTCAACTGCGCATTCATTCCTGGCCAGTAAACACTCTCCCTGGCTCTCCGTAGACATCCTTCCACACCGAAATGTGAAGAATGTATCCGAGACATAATATCCGCTCGAAGATCTGATGGAATAACTACTCGCTCACCTTTGAATAGAACACCATCCTGTACACTCAGTTCATCACGTATGTGGTAAAATGGCAATGCGTCCAGGGGTACCTGCTCCTTTGCAAGAGGCCATCCCCTTAACACAATTTGCTTGACTGCTTGTAGAGACTTGTCTTTATCCGTGCTTTGTTGTATAGCGACCAGTCTCCTGTTGGAGATGGGTAGATATTGGAGCATGTTTATAGTTTCAATCTGGTGCTCCACAGAGCCCTCCATGGAACCTTCTTTTAGATAAGCTCTACTCAATGTGTCTGCTACTACCAGAGACTTCCCCGGGCAGTATCTGATACAAGCATCATACATCTGAAGCCTTAACATCATACGCTGAAGACGTCTGGGTGCTTTAAGTAAGGGTTTCTTCATAATGCTTTCAAGGGGCTTATGGTCCGATTGTACAGCTACTGTCTGCCCAAATGTGAATTGGTGGAATTTTTCCATTCCAAAGAGGATTGCTAACAGCTCCTTCTCTATCTGTGCATAACCTTGCTCTGTCTCCGTCAGTGCTCTGCTTGCAAAAGCTATTGGTTGTTTACCTTGCATAAGCACTGCTCCCAGACCTTTCTCTGATGCATCACATTGGAGTTCTAATGGTTCATCTGGGTTATAAAACTTAAGTACAGGTGCACTGCTGATTTTTGATTTAATCTGCTGAAATGCCTCTTCCTGCACATCAGTCCACTCCCATACTGCATTCTTTTGGGTTAGTTGTCGCAGTGGTTCAGCAGCACCAGAGATGTTCTCACAAAACCTTGAGAGATAGTTTACCATCCCCAAAAATCGCTGTACTCCTTTAACATCCAAAGGTCTGGGCATTTCAGTAATGGCTTTTACCTTGTTTGGGTCTGCTCGAAGTCCCTTGGCTGACAACAAGTGTCCAATATACGGCACTTCAGGTTTTCTTAACTGGAATTTTTCTGGATTTAGTTTGATGTGTTTTTCTCTACAACGTTCTAGCAAGTTCTTCAACTTTTTATCGTGATCATGAATGGCTTCGGCCTCGGTATCTCCTTCTCCTACAATCAGAATATCATCAGCAATTATGCGGATACCTGGTAGCCCTTCCAATGCATGATTTAGTTTTCGCTGAAACACTTCTGGGGCGGGGCTGATACCCATAGGCATTCGAATCCAGCGGTAACGGCCAAAAGGGGTAGAAAAAGTGGTCAAATAGCTAGATTCTTCCTCTAATTCAATATGCCAAAATCCACTCTTTACATTGCACACTGAAAAAATCTTTGCTCTTGCTAGATCTGGTAGTATGTCATCAATTGTTGGCAAAGGATAATGGCTTCGTTTCAAAGCCTTGTTCAGAGGCTTAGGGTCAATGCAAATTCTTAACTTCCCTGATGGTTTTTTCACCACTACCATACTACTAATCCAGTCTGTGCTTCTCTCTACAGGGGTAATAATACCCTGATTCTCTAAACAGGTAAGTTCCTCTCTAAGGGGTTTAAGTAACGACAAAGGAACCTTTCTTTTTGGAAGTCTAACAGGCTGTACAAGATCATCCACTTCCAATTTCAGTTTTCCTTCTAGACAGCCCACTCCTTGAAAAATATCTGCATACTCTTTATTGATGGCTGGCCAACCCCACCCAGCGGCATGTGGTAGGTCACCATCTTGTTCCACATTCAGGATATTTTGGTGCTGCGCCGAGATCAGTCCCATTGCCTGTATAGCTCTACTTCCCAGTATAGGGTGACACACATCCGTGTCAATTACGACAAACTCGGCCTGATACAATTTCTGATTGCATGGGTTTCTTATTTTGAGTTTACATAACCCTACTGGTTTCAGTGTGCTCTTATTGTACATCCGTAGCAACTTATCACATGGTACTATTTTGGATTTGTCTTTTACCAACCTTTCTGGTATGACATTACAGTCTGCTCCACAGTCCATTTGGAATCTAACAGCCTCCTGGTTGATTAGCATAGTAGCAAATAAAGCTGATGGAAATCTGTTTACTGTTTTCTTCAATGCACAAATCTGAAAAGCTGGTTCTAAAGTCAGACCTAGTATGTCTTCATATTGCTCTGAGTCTTCTGTCTCCTTATAAACAGCTTGTACTGCTGGCTTTCTGTGTTGTGTATTGGTACGGCACTGGTTAATAAAATGATTGGCTTTACCGCACCCTCTACATTGTTGTCCAAATGCTGGGCATTTCTCTTTCAGTCTCTCATGACGCTTCCCACAATATATACACTGTATCATCTTGTCTGGAGTGATTGACATTCTGCTGTGACCCTTCCTAAGGGTGTACCTTGTTTCCATCCCGTGGACTGACACAGCACTGGCACTGGAACCCTCTAGGAGCTGCACCCTTGCTTTAGACAGCTCAGCAGCTCTACCTATTTGTACACATTTTTCCAGTGTTAAATCCACTTCTCTCAATAGGCATTCTCTGAGTTTAGAGTCCCTTGTGCCACATACAATCCTGTCCCTTATTAATGAGTCTCTGATATTACCAAAGTTGCAAGTAGCTGCCAGTGTACGCAGCTCTGTGGCATATGCATCTATTCCTTCCTCTTCCCTCTGATTCCGTGAAAAAAAATTATATCTTTCCACAGTCTCATTTTGCTTTGGTTCACAATAATCATCAAATACTTTCATTAGCTGTGCTAGTGAGGGAGCTGCCACTCCAGGGAGAAGGGTGTCTTTAACCTCTCTGCCTTTGTCCCCAAGTAAGTACAGGAACAGTTTTACCTTCAGCTCCTCTGGTTTGCCAGTCATGGTGAGGTCTGTGTATAGGAGAATTTCTTCTTTCCATTTCCTCCATGCCTGAGACAGATTCCTTGCCTGAAAATCCAGCAAACCTGGTGGTTTTAGACCTTCCATTTCTGCTCTTAGTATAGTGCTCAAATATCTGCTGCCACCATGTTTCAATGTTACTGTGCATTAACAGGACTGCCAGACTCCAGCTGCAGTGTTTAATGATTTTATTAACAGATCTTCTTAAAGCATACTGTATAAACTTTAACTCCAACTTCTACTCAGTGCACATGTGTCTCATCCACTTAACTACATCCTGGTTAACTGCAGTGCAACACATATTAAACTTCCCCCCTGGAACCAAACCCTCTCTTTGGTTCCATACATATTGATACACAGACCTTTTTGTTTTGGAAGCGTTCAGTAGATTCTTATGGAGAGAAATGCAGTCTCACTCACTTCTTGTGTGTTTCTCACCTGAATAACTCACAGGGCTCCTTTTAGTAGCAGCCCCCTGCTGCTCATTGGTATCAGGTGAGTAATTATCTGGCATAACCAGAACTCCTGGACTGGCTTCCTCACCTGTTGCAAGTAAACTGTGGAGTGGAGCACTGGCCCTCCCTTCTCTCCAAATGCTCCACCCCAGGGACCCAAACATAACTGCAGTATTACCATTATTTTGTCGGTAACAAAACATTCTCCCTGGGGTTATCAAATACATTGCACCGCAGTATTTTCTGAGAAATATACATGTTATCAACAACCATGCCTTGTTCCCTGTCACAATACTTACGCACACACTAAAACATTTATTTGAACATAACGTAACATACTAACAGATTTTACACACACTGACAAACTTACACATACTAACATGCACAAACTAGTAGTGTACTTACACACACTAACATATTTACAGTAACATACTAACATACCTAAACAGACACACATACTAACATATTTGCACACACAATATCATACTAACACACACATTATCATATTTAGACACCCATAGTAACAGACTCACGCACACTCACATACTTATTTACACTTACACACATGCAACCTATGTTTGTTGGCACAGGAGGGGTAGGCTGGTGCCAGCTCTTCTGCTTCCTCAAGGTTCTCACATGATATATCCAGTAAACAACGTAAAATGCAGGCACTCAGACTCAATGTGTTGGGTCTGAGGAAACGGTTGACTAAGCACCAGCCTAGCGGTATACCTAGGGTGGAGCTAGTGTTGGGGACCAGTGGGGGCCTCCTTTACAACTGTCTGTACAAGTGTCTGTACTACCGTAGGGTCCTCTAGTTTATGTTATGCAGCCCCACTGGTTGCTTTAGTTACCAGACGCCTGGCTGCCATTCACCAGCGGGCCTGTCTCAGCGCAATTCTGCAGCCAAGCCTGGACCGGTACACCCATACCTGACTTCCTGTGATGTCAACCTTGACAGGGAAGGAATCAGTATATCAGCTGACAAAGGGGAGATAATGCGTCATTAGACAGCCTTTTGACCACAACTGCCATTGTGAGGCGAGTAACTGTGCAGTTTCTAACCAATGACCTAGTGGGTAAGTCACTGGTCCCATAGGATCAATTTTTGTGACCTGGTACATTACAGGTCACTAATTGGTAAATGCAGTGACTCATCTTATCTTGTGTATTGTATCTTCATGGATTTGAGGTCACACACAAAGTAGTTTCAGAAGTCCAGTTTTCTGTTCAGATAAAGGCCTTTGTGATTAACGTTTATTGATCGTCTCCCTCCGTTCTGTTCAATGACAGCTTTTCATTACAGACAAAGTGAGTGTGTTAGACCAGGGTAATTCATCAGTGAAGCAAAACAAGTTCTTCATTGGCCTATTAAGTGTGTACACATTTATTTTACAGTATTTATACAATGTGTTAAATAGTACAAAAGCCTTATTTATATAAAAAAAATATTTTTAAAAACATTTTTTATTGTTATGCATTCTTACCACTTGATCTTTTTTCTTTATTAATAAATAGCTGCAGTATATTAAGTTATTTTCTAATGGTTATTCTCATGTTTCTGTTTTGGATCCCACTTGTCACAGATGCATGGATTGAGCTTTGTTTTGTTTATCTCATCTACGTTTCATTAAAGACCCAGATAAATTATGTTTGTGAAGCTCTGGGAGAACACTCCCAAGAGTCTAATGCAAGCCTGAATCCCAAATAGTTTAATACCAATACATTTGTGTACTTTGCTGCACCTCAATTGGGTCCTCATAGAAATGTAACTAATGAATTAAAAATAACTACTATAAAAAGTTTTGCTTCGTGTACTTTAAAGAACCACTCCAGCCGTACTTTTAAGTAGACTGCATAAAGGAGTCATTTGGCATTTAAATGGCAGTTAAACTGGCATATTTGCAAGCTGAGTAACAGGAAATTGCACACATGTATGCGACTGGTTGCTGTTTAACTGGCAAGAATACAAAATGAGCTGCCATTAATTTAAGTGGAAGTGCTACATTGCATTTATGGGAAGTATACAAGTATGCTTCCTATATGAGAAAAAGCAGGAAGGAAATCTGACAGAAGCCTCATTTTCTGACTTTCATGCAAAGCGAATGTGTGCATCAATTTGCAAGCAAAATAAAGCATGAATATTGGGCTAAAATGCAATGCAGTACCACACCTTGGTAAGCAATGTAGCCATGACAAATTAGATAGGACGTGTCAAACTTGGAGTACTTTGACTATATACCATCATATAGTGTAACAGATTCCCTAATATTTATACCCTAGGTATGTGTTTTTTGAATGGTATTCCCTGAGTGTGCTCTGAATTCTTGCTTTGTTTTGTGTACTTATTGGTCATTATTATTCTAGCAGCAACCCGGAGACGTGAATGTATATACTTTTTATGCTTTTTAGGTTCTGCATTCCCCTTTCTGTATATTTTTAGGTTAGTTAAAAGTCAGACATTTAATTACCTTTAAATAAATAATTACTGCATTACTGCCAAAATGTTTTAGTTTTTTTAGCCCCTACCATTAATCTTTCTTACAAATTAAAGATGTCTGTGTGCACCAAACCTCAATTTAAAATACATTTTATTTTTTACTGCAGTTTATTTTTTTGTCAGATTTTGGATCTGCAGATAATATAGCCCTCCCTTCCCAATATGACACTAACCTCAGCGGAAGAGATTTCTGCCAGCAGACAGATAACAAGTAAATGCTGTAGGGCTTTTGACATATTGCAGTTTTCAAGAGTGCTAGAATTGAAAAGTATTTAAATTCTTCAAAGCTGAGGAATTATCAGCATTAGAGAAATCTTTTTGCATGCACAATGCACTACACTTACATTTTACAGGGAAAACAGATCAACAGGTAGATTTGAGATTCTTGGGATTATTTGTCAATCAAGCATTTACACTGCAGCTTCGACATTCACGAAACAAAAGCATCAGTGTAAATTCTTCCTATTTTATCCTTTTTAACAAGGAAGAAACTACTTGATATTCTAAAGAGGATTCAGTTTTCATATGAACAGATGAAATGCCATATAAACTGAAAAAAGCTTTCTGTAATCCTCTGCACTCAAGCAGATTATGGTGTGAGCCAGAGCCCCCAAATTACAGTATTTATGGGGAAAAAAAAACTTCTTTGTATTTCTGACAGTATGTATTGAGCAATTTTGAAGAAATCAACAGTGCCTTACTGAAACCCTTTCTTGACTATAATATTTTATAACTGTTTAATAACTGTGAAGAAATTATCGAATGTGCTGTTTTTGTAAAAAGGGGTCTACTAATATTTTTACTCCAGCTTTTGTAATGTGATTTTTTAAACGTGAAATAATCGGTATAAAAAAGAAAAAGCTTCCGCTCTGCTGTAAGAGCTCTCATTGTTGACACTGCAATTGTATATTACTGTATGTGTACATCACTGTGTATACCTGGGAATTTTCAGGATTTGCCCTTGAATCCTGGAGTAAATGGGCAGTTTTTTAGGGTCACTCATCTTCTTTTCTGAAGAAACTGACACATTTCAGTGTATCACAAGGGAACAGGCCTCGCCATGGTCGACCAAAGAAGTTGAGTGTACATTCTCAGCGTCATATCCAGAGGTTGTCTTTGGGAAATAGACATATGAGTTCTACCAGCATTGCTGCAGAGGTTGAAGGGGTGGGGGGTCAGCCTGTCAGTGCTCAGACCAAAAGCCACACACTGCATCAAATTGGTCTGCATGGCTGTCGTCCCAAAAGGAAGCCTCTTCTAAAGATGATGCACAAGTAAGCCCGCAAACAATTTGCTGAAGACAAGCAGAGTAAGGACATGGATTACTGGAACCATGTGCTGTGGTCTGATGAGACGAACCATGTGCTGTGGTCTGATGAGACCAAGATAAACTTATTTGGTTCAGATGGTGTCAAGTGTGTGTGGCGGCAACCAGGTAAAGAGTACAAAGACAAGTGTGTCTTGCCTACAGTCAAGCATGGTGGTGGGAGTGTCATGGTCTGGGCCTGCATGAGTGCTGCCGGCACTGGGGAGCTACAGTTCATTGAAGGAACCATAAATGCCAATATGTACTGTGACATACTGAAGCAGAGCTTGATCCCCTCCTGTTGCAGACTGGGCTGCAGGGCAGTATTCCAACATGATAACGACCCCAAACACACCTCCAAGACGACCACTGCGTTGCTTAAGAAGCTGAGGGTAAAAATGATGGACTGGCCAAGCATGTCTCCAGACCTAAACCCTATTGAGCATCTGTGGAGCATCCTCAAATGGAAGGATGGAGTGCAAGGTCTCTAACATCCACCAGGTCTGTGATGTGGTCATGGAGGAGTGGAAGAGGACTCCAGTGGCAACCTGTGAAGCTCTGGTGAACTCCATGCCCAATAGGGTTAAGGCAGTGCTGGAAAATAATGGTGGCCACACAAAATATTGACACTTCGGCCCAATTTGGACATTTCCACTTAGGGTTGTACTTACTTTTGTTGTCAAGGTTTAGACATTATTGGTGTGTTGAGTTACTTTGAAGGGACAGCAAATTTACTCTGTTATACAGGCTGTACACTCACTACTTTACATTGTAGCAGAGTGTGATTTTTTCAATGTTGTCACATGAAAAGATATAATAAAATATTTACAAAAATGTGAGGGGTGTACTCACTTTTGTGAGATACTGCATATTTGTACCGCATTTGCTTGATTATAAGGCGACCCCCCAAAAATTTGAATATTAATTTCGAAAAAAAAAAAGAAAAAGCCTAAATATAAGACTACACAATAGGGAAAAAGTTTTACTAGTAAATATTAATTCACATGTAAACTATTTTTTCATATTTAATAAAAACTATGATTGCGAAAAATGCATTTCTTGTTTTATTTCCTTTTATTTGCCAACCTTCCCCCCCAGTTATGTACATCTGACCCTAGGCTTGCCACTGTGCCCTCCAAATATGCCACACTGCCCTCCTGATATGCCACATTGCCCCCTCCCAGACTTGCCAAGGCATCTCCACACTTGTCCCGTGCTTCAGACTCCCAGGTGTCTGGTGGGGGCAGCCGGTGGATGTCTATGCGATGTACATACACAACCTCTGCTGCTGCCTGGCACTTCCCCCGGGGCTTCTATAATGGAGCGCCGGCTGAGGAAGTGCCCGGAAGCAGCAGAGGTTGCCTCCACTGGCTGCCAGAGAGTAGGATCCAGGTCCCCTGCAGCGCTGCGGGGGATCTGGATCTTAGTGTTATAGTCAGACCTCTATTTGAGGTCGGATTATAAGACAACCTTGAATATAAGACGAGTATTATTTTTCAAAGCATTTGCTCTGAAAAAACCTCATCTATTATTCGAGCTAATACGGTAAATTGAATTGTGTATTTAAAATACATTATTCTACTTCTAAATATATCATTAGGTCACAAAACCACATAAACAGTTTTAGTAAAGCCACTCCCAATAGCCAGACCTCCAACACAACTGATTTTGGTGTTGGCTCAAAAAGCACAATGTCTGGCTCATTCTGGCTTGATATCATTGGAGAAATATCTCCACATAACTCCAAGGACTTTATGTTGACTACAAGTCAGCTCCTTTGGCTCACCACCTGACTTGACTTGTCCACCTATTAAACGTCGACCATTGATCGTACTGACTGAGGGACTTGAACAGCATGTGTTTTTGTGGTTATTAATTAAAAAACTTAGAAATTCCTGTCCTCAGTGACATCTGTCACAAGGATTGTACATGAAAGATGCTACTTTGCATGTATAAAACCTATGATCTCTCAAAGGTGGAACGTATACATTGTAATCGCTAGGGTATTTATCATTTAATAACAGGATACACTACTATAAAGAATTAGCTTTTTTAAAACTATATATGTACTGTTGATTAATCTACATAAAGTCTGCCCCTTGGAGTTGGTACTGTGACATTGGCTGAATATGGTGTTGCTTTTTAATATGTACACCCCTCACAGCAGGAAACATGTTTTATTTTTAAACATCCATGTCTTTTTATATCATATGAAATATTCTGAAATATATACAAAATTCCCTTAAGAATTACTGGTAAGATCAAGGTATTGTTTGATGTATTCTCCACTACAGTAACTTACCTTTCGTTTATAAGGCACTTCTCTCCTCCATTCTTTCAAGTACAGCACCACACTGTGAAAGAAACTGTGATCCTGGGATATGAATTAAACAGACTTCATAAATCAAACTCACAGTCATTACAAAATATCTAACAGTCAGGTCTGCAATGCAGTTAGTTTCCAGTCACCTTGCATAAAGCAAACTAACCTGCTCAATTATATATGGAACTACAGAGTTTTACTGTGTAATGCATAATGAACAGGCGAGCCTGTTAATGACTATGTTAAAAATACACATTCACTGAAATCTAGTAAAATGAAATATACATTAATTGGAAGAATTATGTCAAATAATATAAAAGGTATAACATTATTCACATTTCAGTGAATAAGTAGAAAAGGCAGTGTAATTAATGTGTTACATCCAGTTCTTAACTTCATGATTTAACATGTATCATTTAGGAAGCTTAGATTGTTTCCTATATTCTAGATCATACTTGTGTTCTTTTTTCTGTTTTTATTTAAGAAATAATATTAAAATTACCTCCATTTTTTCAGTGTTGCATATAAAATGTAATGCCTCACTAACTCTTCACATTTTTACTGCCTCATTCTATTGTTAAAATAACTTAAATATCATGGAAAATGGAGGAACATTAAAAATTAGATAAAAATAACAACATGTGATAGATGGTATTACTATTGTGGCAGCATAATCTGGCAGATTACCAAGGGAGGCAGATCGACGCTATCCAGGGCCCCTAGGCAAAAGTATTTTGCTGGCCATTCAATAGACTTAAAAGAAAACCTAGTATACTGTAGGGTCCACTTACTAAACTATGATTGCCTGCAGGAGACACATGAGTTGGACAAATGTCCAACTCACAAATTCAGTAAAGCCACCTTGAATTTGCACTTGCGCAGAATCACTCTCAATTCACACAAACTCAACTACAGCAGTCCTGTATTGAAAAAAGCAAGCAGTTGGCAGATTCATTAACTAAAATGCTGCAACTACTTGGTGGCAAAAGTGAAACCAAGTTTCAGAATGACTGCTAGATGAAAGCTTTGTACACCAGAAAACCATTACCTAAAAAAATACTAGATATGATACTTAAACCTTAAATTGCTAGTTTTCCTACATCCCATGTAATTTCCCATTGCATACCTAATTTATGGATTCCCTTCAATGACACCTTTCAGAGACATCAGTATTTACATTGATGAGATATTGAGCTTTAGAGTAAAATATGTCTGCTTTGTCTATATTACACAAAGTGTCTACATGAGCCCGTTTATCCGTGTTTACATCTTTCTCTGAGAAATGTCCCAGCGGACACTGGGTGCTTTGAGATACTGCTGCTGTTGCCATGGTGCCAATCTTTTACGGAATATAAAGTAGTTATAAAAACAATGGGTGTGGTTTGTTCATGATATTCCTATGTATATACCAGAGAGGCCAAAGATATGGATCTAAAGATGGAAGCCACCTTCTTCATCACACTTTATTTAATGAGCACACAGATGATGTAGATGCTTACCTTGATTAATTTTATAGCCCTGCATGACATCAAACTACAAGACTAGGTAATCATCCTTGCAAACAAGCTAACTGGATGAGCTGCTGAAGCCTATAGGGCTATTCCTGATGAAGGCAGCAGGCAGAATTACGTTGCCATTAAACGTTGCCTACTTGCTCGGTAGGCAGTGACTCCTGACGCAGACAACTGAAAGTCTGGGGCTGCCCGACAATGGGCAATGACTGTGACTATGGAAGATTCACAGGAGCTTGTTTTACTAGAGCAATTCTTTCAATAAACACCTTCTGAGGACCATGAGCTGGTAAAATACAATCACACTAATGCAAGCTGCAGCATTAGGCCCCAGCACCAAAACCTAATACTGTTGGTCATCAACAACCCAGTAGCGGATGCAGTCCTGGTCTAAGAGTGTGGGAAATTGGGTCACATCCAGAGTAATTGCTCTCAGACATGGCATCTGTTCGAGCCAGTCCCACAACATCTAGTAACTCCATTTGTTCCAGAATGTAGGCAAGTTTTACACACACATCTGAAAGTTCTCTAAAAGTATAGACATGGAGAAAGCTCATGCCATTCCACTTCCAGGACACCTGGATATAGCTTGTTCACTCAACCAACTTACCCAGGCTTTCCTTTGGCCGGGGGTGTCATGGGATGTTCGACAGTTTTGTCATACCTAAGTGGGGTGACCATCCATGTGCATCTTTGCACCCAATGGTGGTTCTTAGGGAGCGATTTGGCCGAGTAGCAGTAGACATAGTTGGTCCCCTGGCTAATGCCAGCTGCACATGGAAGAGGTACATCCTCACCGTGGTAGATTATGCCTCTAGGTACATTGAAGTTGTAGATAGGCGAGTGTGATGCACATGATGAAAGAGTGCCTTCAATTTGAACAAGAGGTGACAGCAATTTGTGCTCCACCGGTCGGTCTGCAGGGTGGTAGAGGAGCACTGAGGCCTAAAGTTATTAATGCGGCCAGTGGTGTAACAACCAGGGTTGCAGGGGTTGCAACTTCAACCAGGCCTGCCACAAATGACCAATCAGCTATTATACACGTTAATGTGCATATGATGGCTAGAGGGTACCTTTAAAAGCACATATAATTGTATTATATGAGATATTTGCAACCACTTCTATGTTTATGCTAAAGCATCTCATAAACCTTTTAAGATGTAGTTTGCCAAACTCCCTTTAGTTGAACCAGTAACATCAATAGGTCACAATTTTGCTATACAGAGTTCAGATCATGACAGATTGATATCGAGATCGGCAAATGCTCTGAAAAATACCTCTTGTTTTATAATCCGGTTCATTCAAAGTTACTACTTCCCAGTCCCTCCCTGCAGTCACACTGACAATTGGCCCCACCCCTTTCTGTTTCCTAGTCTCTCCCTGCAGTCACACTGACAATTGGCCCCACCCATTTCCTTATAGCATATGAAAGCTGACCGACAGGCAGGCTACTTAAGGGGGAAGAGGTTGCACAGGCAGGCTATTTCAGGGGCAAAGATGGCACAGACAAGCTGTTTGGGTGCAAATGTGGCTATGTGGGACATGTTGCTTGGCAAGTTGGGGTGCCCTGGGGCCCTGTGGTTTTTTAGTTATACCAGGGCCGGCCCAAGACATAGTGCTGCCTGGGGCGAAGTTTGAAATGCCGAAAACCCCCCGGCCTGCCAAAGCCACTGCTCATTATCTACCCTTCCTCTCCCTACCTTCTCATTATCTACCCTATCCCCCCATTGTACTTCACTTACCTTGCAGCAGTGGCGAGAGTCTCCCTGCTCTGCCGCAGTGCTCACTGCTGAGCGCCGGAAATTATATCATATTCCGGCGCTCAGCATTACAAGCCGGCACCAAGACCGAGCTAGAGGGCTCGCAGAGGAGAGAGAGGGGCGTCGAGCGGGTACTGACAACTTGGGAAGCGAAAACCACTCGGCGCCACTCTCTCCTCCGCTTCAAAAAAAGGCGCTTGCCGCCTCTTCAAAAGTGCCGCCTAGGGCAATAGCCCCACTCTGCTCCATGGCAGGGCCGGCCCTGAGTTATACCCTGGTGTGGTGAATGGGCACATGAGCTCGACCACGCAAATAAAATATATGGGGCAGGTGTCCAAATATTTCCAAAGCAGCATTTTCTTCCCAGTCCAGTCCTGCAAATAGCACTAGGCAATTGCAATTACCTCTATATGTGTTGTAGACTGTGTTCCAGCTGCATGACATAATGTATTGCTTGCAATTCTAGAAATAATAATAATAATAATAATATTTTATCAACTATATTCACATTACAGGCTCCCAAAAGTATTCATCTCATCATCCCATCAATCTTTATTAACCAGGTACTCCAAAATATAATTTATAAAGTTCTGGAGAGATACATTTCACTCATAGCCAATTAAGACTGCATAACCGGCAGTTAACAGAAAAGAGAAATCTTTACATTTTGTACCATATATATTATACTATATTTATAAGGGAATAGGGTTTTTCTGGATGTCATTATATATGAATACTGTTATATAAGATTATTATAGTTGACGTCAAATATAAACATTTGGCCATTTGGCAATTTTAGTCTTCCAATGTTTTCCTCCTGCAAAACCTCAAATGTTATTCCAACATTGATCTTATCTTATTTTCAGGATACTTGTCTGATTATCCCATGCATGTTTAAATTCCCTGAATGCTTCTCTTTATCTCTACCACTTCTGCTAGAAGGCTGTTCCACATAATTTCCTTTCAAATGTACTTTCCTCCAAACCATTGCTGAATTCCACTATAACCACTAATTATTATTATAACTGGCAATGGCACATAAAAAACAATGATTACAATACCTTTCAGCTAACCCCTGGAATCTTTATCAGTGAGCTTGGGTATTTTTCCTGCGTTATTTGCTTGATGAAAAACGCCAGGAAAACTGCCACTGCATTTTTCTGCGTTTTGGCGTTTTTTCTGGTGTTTTTTCTGGCGTTTTAGCCTTTTTGTAGAAATTGTTTTTTTGACCTTAGGCAGTTTTTCCAGCCTTTACAAGTTAGAATTTTCACCCAGCTAAATGGGATTAGGATAAATGGCAAGTATCTGCCCTCTCCTGATGTCATTTACTTGGTAGAGTTCTACTTAAACACCCTGGCGGACCCTTTTGTCTCTTTTCTGTGGTTTGTAAGGCATGCTTTATTCCAAATGTCTGCTCCTCTAGGAAGAATGGCCCCAAATGATGGTGCAAATTGCAAGGGATACTCACTAGTTGAATAAGCATGGACACATCAAAGACAATTCTGGGGGCCATGCTGCTAATAAATTACACAGAGTCAGCACACAGTGTACAAGCAGATAAAGGTTTTACCACTGTACTGGGAAAATGGCAGCTCATCCTCTTCCTGGGAAACTGTGGAAAAAAAACGTCATAAAAAACGCCAAGGCAAAACGCACATGGCGTTTTCATGGCATTTTCTCTCCCATAGACTTCTATTGGACAAAAACGCCAAGATTTCCTTGCAAAAAACGCCATGTCAACATGCTGCGATTTTGAAAAACTGCCACAGAGCCCAAAAAACCAGTAAAACGCCAAAGAGGACTGAAAAAAACGCCAAACAGAAAAACGCCAAGTGGATATGGCATTGTGCGATTTCCTATTGAAGAACAGCTAACATCTGGCTGCAGCGTTTTTTCACTAATAAAACGCTGTGTGGCTGAATTGGCGTTTTTATGGGTGTTTTTGCAAAAAATACCCAAGTGGAAACCTAACCTTATACCTACAGTATACACATATAACAGGTGTAGTGTAGATATTTGATAGATTATACAATATATATGATATATACATATGGTAGAAATGTATAAAATTGAGCAATAAAAATTGTGTATCTGCTCTTGTCAGAGTGGTTGGTGTAGCCATGCAGAAGAGTATTGCACAATCATCATCACTGTCAGTTGTGTAGAAAAGGAGAATACATAAGGGATTCCCATCACTTTAAAATAAATTGTTTGGAAACATTTAAAAGAACGTCCCCAGTGTTTAAATGAAAACATAACAAGAATGATAGTTACAATAAAATAAGTTCACTTACAGTTTGGTCTGTAAACACATTTTAAGGAGTTACCCAAGCTATGTAGTGTCTGAGAAATGACCTGTTACTAAATCAGAAACATTGCCAGCTATTACACTGATTTTGTTTATAACAAGGGTTTCAGTGAACTTCTGAACCTAATGAATGGCACAAGCTGGTTTATTTTCTAAACATTCACTGTTTAAGGATGCCTTAATTTCCCCTTGAAAGAAATATATATATATTAAACTAAAAATTGCAGCATCCATCCTGGACCAAATCCCAGTGCATGGCTTAGCCTAGATTCTCATGGGAAGAAAGTGAGTCACGTATGAGCTGACTAAGAATGCCTTCTTCCATCTGCATCATTGGGTCATCGTGCATGTGCAGAAGGGCACTGGGGAGTACCTGTGTATAGGGCTCAGCTTGTGCATTAGATTAACGTGATGACCTCTGTTTCACTTTATAAAACCTTTACTCCATTGGGGCAGATTTTAGTGGCAGATGGTGGTAAGCCCTGCTTAATTAATTATGTCGCAGTCATGACTTCATCTTCATGGTCCTCATTGTTTAGACTACCAAAACCCCCTCCAATGGGCTAGGAGCATTATCAAGAGGAGAGATCAATGGCTGTCCAGGTAAGGTGGACTTCTGTCAGGCATCTTGGTTATTGAAACCTGTAAAATGAGTTTAGTTTCATAGCTTCTCTTGTGACACTGACATTAAGTGATTTTAATAGTTCTCTTCAAATACCTTAATAAAATAAAAAAAAAGATGACTGATGTTGTTACTGTTCTCTTGAAATAACAGTTACACAAATTTGATGACATTGTACTTCCCCATCAGATTTGCTGCAGGTCTATTTATTCAGATCAATGAAAACCATAATAACTATCCTACTGTCACATTTAGATAAAACGTGAGGTGATCGTTTTACTCCTTCACAATAAGCTTTCAATAGGATATATATATATATATAATATAATATATATTATATATATTGCCAATTTGCTTATAAAATTATAAAATAAATATATAAATGTAAAACTGGGGAAAATGCTATATGTACAATTGGATTGAAAGGGACTGTCCAACTATGGCATTAGTGATATTGAAAATGTTTGTACACGTAGAGAACAAAATCTGCATCTTATATTGAGCTAGTGTATGCTGCACATTACTACTCATTTAGCAACATTTAAACAAAGGCTATTAAAAAATAAAAATATTGACTCCTTTTGATATATTGAGAAAAAATAGCTTGGATTCGTAATTATGATTTCATAATAATGTACTGTATATTGTATATATTTTATTTGTATATATATATATTTTTATTTTTTTACCCAACAGCGTGAGATCCAACAGGGTTCCTTTTACTTAATGAAAATTCAAAGCACAGGATTTTAGTCAACAAGTTATTTATGCATGTATCAATCAATGGCTGGTTAAAAAGCCAACAAAACATTTTCTATAAAAAATTTCCGGCCCTGTTTCTCTTCAAAGCAATTCTACTGTCCATCAATAAATACGTTATGACATCAAAATATACTTTAATTAAAATGATAATGTTGCCTCAGTTATGGTTTTATTCTGGTGTTACTGTCGCTTTAACACCTAGCTTATTTCAGTGGGTCATATGTATGGCGTTGTTGTGGTTAAGGTTAATTTGGTGCCAGTCCTCTACTGAATGAGGGGCACAGGTCCTCATTAACCTAGCTATTCCTATTTTCGTAATAATCAAGAATTGATGTGGTCATAAAGAAAGGGATAGCTCCTCCTGGCCTGGGGGGGGGGGAGCCCCCTGCCCCTTTAACGTACAGACACACTTACATACACACTCACTATAACACACACACTAACACATACATGTGCACTGTAACACACACATAAGCACACATTTACATAAACATGCTCAATACAGACTCACACTAATGCACTCTCACACACACACTCAATTACACCTTTCACACCCTTACCTTATGTGGAACACATAACATTGCGTTTAATAACCCCACCTCTGTTCCACCAAGCTAATACCGTATTTATCGGCGTATTGGACGCATCTGCGTATAACACGCACCTGCATTTTGCCTCCTCTGTGGTAAAGCACCAGTGCCTGATACGCTGAGTGCTTGCTCTGATACACTGAGTGCCAGACTGCACATATCGGCGTAGCGCGCAGATACGATTACTGCCCTGAAGTTTCCAGAAATAAGTGCGTGTTATATGCCGGCAAGTACGGTAAGTAGGTCGCAAGTTAAAAACATTCAGTAAATATTGTATTTAATGAATAAACTGTTGATGTACAATTACATTGAGTTGTAATAATTTTGATATCTAATTTTCTGGTAGCGTTAAGATTAGTATTCGACTACCAATTAAGGTCTAATATTGCAATGGATGATGCGTTACAGAATTATTATTATTTATTGTTATATATAGAGCCATTAAATTCCATAGCGCTGTACAACGCTGAAGACAGGACATGACAAGAAGGATATAACATAACAATTTGCCTTACAGAAACAACAGGTGAGAAGAGCCCTGCTCAAATGAGCTTACAATCTTGAGGGAGTTAGGGTAGGGATGGAGCAGCCACACTAGTATAAGTATTGCAGGAGAGGGACTAAGAATTGGCTAAAGGAATATGAGAGGGCGTTAATGTGCAATGTTGTAAGTGTCTTTAAAGAAGTGGGTCTTGATTGCCATGTAATAACTGGGATAAGTTATATCTAAAGAACATACGCGATACCTTTATATTCTAAAATAATTTACTTATCTGAGCTTGAGATCATTCGCAATGCTCTTTCAATAGTTCACATTTACAAAGTAGTATTTTAATACAAAGTTGTAATTATTATTTATATGGATGTAGGGAGTAGAACACTATTTATCTGCAAGTTATAGTTGGAAAATATCCACATATCTAACGATGTTAAATCTAATTTTATTTTGTAAAAAATAACAGTACTTGCAATTATTGCTTGAAAATGTACGTCTGCATGGTAATTTCATATATTCCATTCTGTGCCTGGAATGTCAAAATATAGTACTTGACTTAGCCTATTCAACTAATCATTACAGAGTATTTTCCCACAGTGTAGATTATATTGCAGTAAATGGCATTTACTATTGCATATTGTTGCTTTTTGTTTTGATTCAATCAACCTAAGCACCATTTAGCTAAATTAAGTGCCTTACATAATGCAGGTAAGACTACTGTATACTCTACGTGTAAGTCATTTCTCTGTTGCTATGGACTGAAACTGAATGAATATGGTATGTTTTTTTGATTGTTAAAAATACATTTAGGTATTTAGATGATTTATTTCCATGGAAGTTCACTAGACATACTATTATATTAAATAACAACAATCGATAACATTTGATTGGAATATCAGAGACTCAAGATTATGCTCAGGCTGAAGGACAATATGATATTGTGAGGAAATATTGTATTTAAGCAGAGGAATATATAGTAGGCTTTGATTCATAGTGCAGGATAACATTTTGGGTACACTCGCATTATAAGTTTCACGATAGTATAGCTGTAACAGGTGGAACAGTTAGTTTATGTAATATGTTTATGGAAGATGTATTTGAGGCTGTTGGTACAAGGAAAAAAATCAGGAGTAAACTTTTTTATAAAGAAGGTACTGTCACAAAGTCATTAATAATTAGTGCATTGTGTCACATATATATTGAGACCTCCTTTGTTAAAAATGTATGCTTTATTCTTAGATCTAGGTGAGGTTTCATCAAGCTCCAAGGAAGATATCAATTGAGATGGGAAGCTGTGCTCCATCGTTGTAAAATAGTTTGTTTTTAGGACGCTATCGGTAAAATTATCCAGAACAGCATCCTTTGTATCTTTTCCTCTGTCTGGGTCCTTCTGAGGCAGAATGCTGGAATATATAATGCCATATCCTGGTGCTTAGCAGAGAAGATAGTAGCCATTGAGATAATTCCTGGCAGGCAGCTGGCTAGGTGTCCTGGGTCAACCTAAATTAATTGCTGGGTATAGCACTATGAAGCTATGGCTAAAATGATGAGAGTGCAGTCTGGCAGGGTTTGAAAAGTGTTAACAGCATTCTTCTGCATATTAGTATGCATATTTATGACACATTTAGAGGCCAGTTGGCCACAGAAATCATTTTAATCATTAAAGCCTTAAATTGTTCATACTTACACTTCAAAATTTACAGGAAGAGTAGTTTTTGTGACATGACTGCAAAATAACAATAACTAAACAAGGAGAGATAGGACATCACTAAAGAAACATTAACCTTGACGCTTGGAAAAGCAGCTATTATTGATTAAATGTATTTTGTCCTATGATGTTTTAGCTCCTGGGCATGCATTTTCAGATAGCCAGAACAGTTACAATTATTGGACTGTAACATGCTCCTCTTCAACAATGTTAATCTCTTTTATATCTGGTGCTCAGGATTTTTTAACTATATTTCTATATTTGTATGTGTCACACAACTGTTGGAGTGAACGGATGTCCTTTTTAGAGGACAGTCCTCTAAAACCTCTTTTACACCCAAACTATATTTAATTAACTAGACAACATATTCTGCAAGTTATGTGAATATTAAGTGTTAGAGTAAGATACTAAAGGCATATGAAACAGCTCTTAAGCATAGTGGACCATGGCTCAACACTATTTTTACATACAGCTACCTTGCAAACCTCAAAAGTACTTAGCATTTTAAATATTTGGATTAGCCACACCTCTAACTCAACCACCTATATTCCTATAATAACAACTGTGATAGAACCCAGTAATGGGAGTTGTGCACATGTGATATATGTACAGTATATGTAAATAATGAAAATTTTGATTATCTTAATGAAGACATTAAATGTAATGGCAGTAGACAGAAATCGTGAGCATTTATATTGAATAGAGTTTATGTGGGTAGTCATAGAAATGAGGGATTAGGGTTGTAGAAGATAGACATGAGTAGAAGAATTTTAACATAACAATATTTTTAAAAAAGATAAGCAAAATGTTTGGATTCATTCTCATAATGGATTTAGAATATGTAAGCATACTATCCAACATTTGAAATACCCAAAGAGGCATGTGGTTAGAGGTATAGCTAGGGCGAGGACATTTTCAAGACTTTTGATTTGATTGGCAACAGCCATTTATATAATTGGGCAAAGTGTAAAGTTTGTGTGTTTTATTTTTGCTTATAAATACATTTTCTAATGTTTGAGCTATACCGGTTGCGGATGTAATAAATCATCTGTCTCATATCCAGCAAGCATTCTGATCTTGTGTCTGATTTGTGTCCAAAAGTGTTTTTTTCTTAAAATTGTAGCTGTAGAGAAATGTTTTAAAACTACATTCTTTATGTCTAGGGACTGTTATCAACATTGTCTAAATAACCTAATGAAAGGAAAGTAAACAGAATAGATTGAATATTTTGTTCCAGCTATTCATCAAAACACACCTTGAAATCAGTTATAAGATTACATTGCCAATTTATAAGCAATACATGTATAAGTTAAATTTTATTGCCACATTAATATAATGAATAGTGGTAAATGAGAACATTAAGTTGGAACTGCCAAAGCGGGCAGTGTATTTGTGGACTTTTGGCTTTACATACACAATCTTAAAGTATTACTGTTTTTTTTTTTAAAGAAATATTTTATTATTTTATTGGTAACACCATGAAAAAAACAAAATTACGTGCTAGTATGGTGAAATGTGATAAATAATAATTTAAATAATATATTCGATAATACTTCCCAGGTATGGACCGCAGTTACCCAAACGACACTCTTCCTCAAAGTGTAAAAGTATAAGCGAAGAAAATAGTATGGGGCGCAGGTACATGTAAAGGGAAAAAAAGAAACAACACAATATAGTGTAGATGGTATGTCCAATATGTTGATCAAGTGATATATTACACTCACAAATAAAGAAGGTGATTCCAACCTATCAGCTTGGACTATGTAAAATCTTTAATGTTCTTCATATGGAAATCTAAAAGACAAACTTAAAATGGTGCAGTATCTCAAGATAAGATGCAGTTATATCAATAAGAATGCACTCACAATTTTTCATGCACAAAAGTGCATATGCAGGCGTTTGGTGTAAAAGTCCACCAAAAGATAGGATGTAAAGAAGTCCAATTGAGTAAAGTAATAAAGTCTTACTGTTTTTAAAGGAATTATAGTTCATTCTATAAACATTGCTTCTCTGAGGGCTCCCAATAAGTGTTTTAATGGTACAAAGCCATAGACATCTCAAACTTTTACAGATAAAGCTTGGTATGTAGAGGCATGGTTTTGCACATAGAAAGCAGAAAGGTAGTGTGGATGTGGTAGAAGTGGCTAGCTGACACATAGGGGGGTTTTGGAAGTAGGTGGTGAGTAAGTAGGAGTGGACAGTACCCAAGTAGCAGGAAGTGGAACCTGGCTAAAGAGTGGACATGACCAATCACCACTGCCTTGCCCAGTAAATGAAGTGGCCAGAGCCCTGGGGAACCAGTGTTTTACCTGCATACTCCTGTTGCCAGCTGGCAGCACTGCATCCTATCTTGTACGCTACAGAAGTGGGACACTAATGCAGGATAGTACAGCTTGGGTTTCAAATCAGTCCCACAAGATCTGTTACATGTCATGTGGTGATTTTAGACAAGCATATTTATGTGCAACAACAGAAAGGAAACTGGAGACTGTGTTAGTTATCCTCTTTTAAATTGTACCCTTGAGCAGAGGGGCTAAAAAGAGCCTGATCACCCAATAGGACCATTTGCTCTCTGTTAGGCAGAAGAGGGGCTGTTGGCCCCTGTACCTGCTGCACTAAGCCTAGTTGGACTTAGCCAGAATGTGCCACTGTTTACAATATACTAGGGCACTAGCTGATGTGTCATTAAAATGATGGTAGTTGTCTCAGTGACACATTCTGGCCTAGCCCAACTAGGTCAGCAGGTCAAGGGGGGCAGACCTTGGGTGATCAGCAAACCTGAGAACTCTCTGGGTCAGCAGGACTGCCCACTGATGCAAGGGTAGGCTTGGGGTAGCCGGAGCCCACAAGTTCCCAGGTATGGTGATCAGGCCCCCCACAGTATCCCTCTGCTCAATGGGCTGGTTATAGGGGAGATGTTCAATCCCCCAAAAAGCCCATTTACACTATGGAAGTCGTGCTGAGCACAATCTTCATAGTGTAAATGGGCATGTTGGGGAGATTGCATTAAAAAGTGACTTTAAGAGACAAATCACCGGGATATGATGTCATATCCTGGCACTCTGTGTCTTAAAGGCATGTGGTGCAGATGCAGACAAGGAGAAGGCAAGTCAGGCCTAGGGCTCCGGGGAAGGAATGAGTTGCTACTTTCATATCAGTGTCCTATGAAACCTGTGTGGAGTGGTTCTGTGCCTTCTCATCAGGGGAAGCTGCTCCCCTCACAGTGCACATGAATATTACCTTCCTTCCTCTCTCCTCCCTCTCCCTCTCTCTCCCTCCCTCTCTGTATCATTATGCTCTTCTGAAATATTGCTGCAACAAAGGGCTACTAATATGGGGAGGTTCAAAAGGGGATGTTTGAAAAGTGGTTACTTGAGCCCAAAAAAAGTAGCGTGCCCAGGAACCTACTACTGTTAAAGTCAATCTTATATTGTATCTTTTGCTTGTTAAGTATCATGTCTTCTTGTTTAAAATTGATGTTATGGAGATCACAAGGAGCATTGAATGAAAATTGCACCAGAGTTTTCAAATCAACATTTTGGAAATGCAACACTTCCAATTTTGTTTTAACTTTAGAGAGCATCTGTTAGTGCCTTATGCAGCATAAAGAGAGGGTCAACATTTCAAATAGTGTTTCTGAGGCTTACTGCATCACAGATATTGCAAGAAGTCATGCATTATGCAGTATAACGTCAGATTACATGTGTAGACTTTATAGTTTGCCTAAGGCAGTAAAAGGATAGCTGTTTCACTGACTAAAAGATTTAGATGGACTACATACTAGAAGCACATTAACTCCAGTATCAACTGAAAGGCTCGGTACACCCATTGTCTTGTGTTAAAAGACCATTTTTTATCACTCTTCCCTAACACAAATCATTAAATGCTAAATCTACATTGCATTGCAAATTTACATCAGTGCTCGGATACCTCTGCAATATCTACATGTATTGTCTGCATCTGTCAGGCTGAGTGATCCTGCAGGGCAGTGACCAGCAAATAAGTCATTTACTGCTACAGCCCAATGCAGAATTGAGCACTGATTATATGACACAAAGCTTTTTGCTTAATACACAGAAAGATTCGGAGTGATTGCAAAAGACAGCAGTTTATCATTTAACTCGAACTCAAATAATAATCTTTGCAAGATTATCAGTGTCCTCTGATTATATATCTCCATCATATTATACAGTGGGGTACAATGGGTAGACAGTAGATATAACCACAAGAAAAAAAAACATTCACAAAATTGAAGATGTATCAGAACAGACAATAAAGGGGTAGAAAGGTTTCTCTAAACAAACCCGTTGTGAGGGTTTTGGCTTGAGTGAGTTTTACACTGGGGTCTCTGCGTGAAGCACTGTTTCCCTGGGTCTCCAGGTCACGTTCTAGCATGTGGCTATACCCATCCCCTTCCTACTCTATGCTTACTAAAGACCGTCTTGGGGGATAATACACCTTTAGCCTGACTTAGCCTAATGTATTTCCTCCACAATTTAGTTATGTGAAATACAGTGCAAAGCCCAAGTGAATAACTGTCTATTTTTTCATAGAGTTATTGATATTTTATGGCATCTGCACAATGCCCTAAACATCCAACAATAGTACAGGCGTTTTCTATGTAATTATAACTTATTGTCAATTGCACTATATTATTCCAGAAGAACATTCTGTTCAGATTGGCCATTATGTTTTGCATGGTAAAGTGATTGTAATGCACAGTTTATCTTTGTGTTTCTATGTACTTTAGGGAATACTGCTAGCGATAAACGTATGAGTAGGACACCAATTCTACAGTGTTTTACATGGAAAATAGTTTGCTGGTGTTATTCTGATAATTGCCTGATAATAAATCATCTATTACCAATAATTACAACGGAAGATTGTGGTAAATGTACAAATGTATTACAATGAAAATGGCCAATACAATTGTGTTAGAAGATACAATAGAGATTTAATGTGAGTGCTTTAGTAGAACTACCTTAAAGAGAGGTCACTTTGATATCACCTGGCAAAGTTAACAAAAGAGGAAGGCAGCAAAACTACTTCAGGAACGAGTTCTGAGATCCAGAAAGTTGATTGCTACTTTGTTCCGTCCCGCTATGAAGCGCATTAGGATCACATTATTTTGCTTTACGTGAAATCGTAGTACCAGTGCTGTAACTTTCACACCACGTATGAGCAAGGCACAAAACATGCTCCGGATAAGTGTCAGATTGTGCAAGTGAGAGTATGTCTGATTGAGCAAGTGAATGTGCATGCATAAATATATGGCGAAGCCATCTGACTTTGTTGCTCCCTCGGCATCTGCACACTGAACGTCATTTCCTGGCGCTCAAATGCTAGTAGTGTGTGTAGGTATGGATTTGTGTGTACTGACCTGCCCAGTAGCTAGTAGGGAATAGGGAATTGAGAAACATCACATAAATTAGGTCATCAAGGATTATCTTTACAGCCTTTATAGATCCGTCTCTCTTTTTGTCTCTCTCTCTTTGTCTCTCTCTCTATATATTTATATACATCTTACATCAATATATACACTATAATAAAAATGATCAGCAAGGCAAATGTGACCCCATACAAGCCCAGGAGCAGGCTTAGAAATTGACTTAATATGGTTTGGCCCTGAAGTCCTTGACTTCAAAAGACTATACTACACTACTCATATGTTTTTGAGTAGGGTCCCTTTGTTGTGCATATTTATTTTTGAGTAGGATCCCTTTATCATTGCATGATAAGCATGTAAGTCATATTTAAATGAAAGTGAACTGTAAGAATCTCTATTTTGTATAATCATGAATGTTTATCTGCATGTGTAGCAAGTGCTTGTTTCAATCTGGAAAGCCCAGACTCTATTTAGCAGTCTGGGCGGCATGTGGTTGTGGGGATAGAGGGGTCAAGTTGAGGTCAGGCTAGTTTCCAGCTTAGGTAGGGCTGGAATGTTCTGGGTGCGCTCGAGCCGTTTAGTTGGCCGCGCCCCTTTGCGTTCATTGGTGTAGCGTGCCACTTAGTTTAACCGCGCTATTGCGTTGCTGAGGAGAATTTCTCGCGCTGCGCTAGGGGCGGGAATTTGCGCTATAAATAGGGCGTCTGAGGTGAGTTGTTTCAGACCTGCGGCGAACCGCTAAGCTGACTGCACTGACCTCTTGTAGCGTCTGGTGAGCGGCGGCATAGCGGGAGAGCCAAGGGTTGAAGAATGGAGG
This sequence comes from Spea multiplicata, assembly GCA_009364415.1. Classification (NCBI taxonomy): domain Eukaryota; kingdom Metazoa; phylum Chordata; class Amphibia; order Anura; family Pelobatidae; genus Spea; species Spea multiplicata. Next base: position 3,630 of record VKOC01048397.1, on the reverse strand, counting down.
AACTTCTGCTGAGGCTTCGGGAGAAAGCTGAAATCAAGGGAGAAGAATGGCTCCGTCGTTGTCTGGATGCGGCTGCTGAAGACGAAGACGTCCAACGCGGTTGGCTGGGAGGCGAGTTGGAGGTGTTCACTGAGGCGGAGACCAGGGATGAAGTGACAGCGGTGGAAGTTTCGCGAGAAGAGAACTGGGACCCGGAAGAAGGATCTTCGCGAGATTTTCTTTCTACATCGCGAGATTTCATACGAAACTCGCGTGATCTGCACCAGGAAGTGTTTGAAGCACCCGGGCAGTGTAGGAAGAGCTCCAGACTGGCGTCTAGGCAGAAGAGAGCAAGATCCGGCTCCCCAAGGAAGAGAGAAGGCAAGAAGAAGCACTTACAGCAACCAGCGGAACAGAGCTCTGGCAGCAGTCAGCAGAATAGGCGGCAGGTGCCGGCTTCAGTGGAAGCTGCCAAGCTGCCGGGAGCACCTGAGGTACCACAGACTGACGGCAGGGCTGGTACTGGTGAGTGTACGAACTTTTCTATTAATAAGCTTGGTGAATTGGTTGGCTCGCTGGTGGGTTTTCTGAAGGAGTTACAATCTCCTGGTCCAGCCCAGGCTTGGGGGGATAAAGTACAAAAAAATGTGGTCAGTGAGACTTGTATGAAAGAGTCTCTTTCTTGTGATATGTCACCGCTGGGTTTCCATTTAAGCATGGCTGTTAAAGAGAAAATTTGGAATGGTGATTATGTGGACATATTATCTTTATTACCAGCTTCGAAGGAATTTCTTTTAAAACATGACAAGGATGAGGATAGGAGACGTCCTATTCCTAGATCTTTCAATAACTGGTTGCAAGCTTTTTGCATTTTTTCTAGTGTTCTATGTGAAAAACATAGGGAGAAAAGTACTGGTCTGTTTCAGCATCTAGAAGCAGTTCTGGAAGCTTATAGGAACTTTGGCGGTTTATCTTGGTTTAACTATGATGAAATTTTCAGGCAAAAGCTAGCGGTGCATAAAAACCTTCAGTGGGGGATGAAAGACGTGGGGACGTGGGTCAGCGTCATGCTTCCTCAAAAAAGTGTTGGTAATTTTAAATCACAAGGTGTTAATGCGCAACAGTTACGTCAGAAAGGTATATGCTGGTCCTTTAATGAATCACAGTGTAAGTGGCCTAATTCGTGTAGGTTTAGGCACGAATGTACTATTTGTGCTGGTAGCCATCCTGCAGTTAAGTGTTTTCGTAGGAACCAGGGAAAAGATCTGTTTCCAAAAGGCGGAGACGCCAGTGAAGCTGTTAAATCTGCTCCCCTTTTTAAACATGTACCCAAACAAGCGGATGGCTAAGCTTTTACATGACGGTTTTAAATTTGGTTTCAACATTCCAGTTTTCAAAGGGAATGATTTATGTTGGGTGAATAACCTGAAATCGGTGAAGGGTAATTTGAAGGTGGTTGAGGAAAAGATTATTAAGGAAATTTCAATGGGGCGAGTTGCGGGCCCTTTTCAAGTTCCTCCTTTTAACTGTTTTAGGTTATCACCTTTGGGTCTGGTTCCAAAGAAGGAACAAGGGTCTTTCAGATTAATTCACCACCTTTCATTCCCGAGAGGTGGTTCTCTCAACGATGAAATTTGCTTAGATAATTTTCCGGTTCGTTATGCAAGCTTTGATGATGCCTTGATGTGGGTGAGACGGTGTGGAAAAAATGCTTTGCTGGCCAAGATAGATATTGAAGCTGCGTTTAGGTTGTTACCTATTAACCCTTTGTGTTTTCCTTCCTTAGGTTTTCATTTTAATGGGAAATTCTATTTTGATAAATGTTTGCCTATGGGGTGTTCCCTTTCATGTTTTTATTTTGAAGCTTTTGCGTGTTTTCTAGAGTGGGTGGTCAAAAAAGTTGCAGGTTTGGATTCTGTTGTTCATTATTTAGACGACTTTTTGTTCATAGGTAAGGCAGATAGTTTAGAGTGTTTGAATCTGTTGAATTCTTTCTTTGTTTTAGCGGAATTTTTTGGTATCCCGCTAGCACGGGATAAAACAGTATTTCCAGCTACTTCTTTATTATTCTTAGGTATAGAGATCGACACGGTTAGGATGGTATTTAGGTTACCTGATGCTAAGTTGGTTAAATTACGTGCTACGATTAATATAGTTTTAGCATCTCAGAAAGTTACAGTTAAATATTTTCAATCGTTGCTTGGCCTATTGAACTTTGCAGCTAGGATTATCCCTATGGGTAGGGTGTTTTCCAGGCAAATGGCGAAAGCTATTGCTGGAAAGAAGGTTGGATATCATAGGGTTAGAGTTACTAGGCAGGTAAAAGAGGATTTGTTAATATGGAAGCTGTTTCTTAAGAAGTTTAATGGTGCAGCCATATGGCAACAGGATTTTATCACTAATGTAGATTTAGAGTTTTTCACGGATGCAGCGGGCTCATCTGGTTTCGGTATTTTCTGGCAGGGACAGTGGGCCGTTGCTGAATGGCCTATTGAATGGCATAGAACGGGTTGGACTAAGAATTTAGTTTTGTTAGAGTTATTTCCTGTAGTGGTTGCTCTGTTATTTTGGGGTCAAGCTTGGAGTAACAAAAGGATCCTCTTGAACTGTGATAATATGGGGGTGGTATGGGTGGTTAACACTTTAAGGGCTAAATCTTTGCCAGTGATAAGCTTATTAAGGCGTTTAGTTTATTTGTGCTTTATTAATAACATTTGGTTGAAAGCGAAACATGTTCCGGGTAAAAGCAACAAAATTGCTGACGCTCTTTCGCGCTTTGATTTCAAGCTGTTCAGGGAGCTGGTACCCGAGGCAGAGGAGGAAGGGCTGCAGGTTCCACAGTGCATATGGCATTTGACTTCTCCCAGATAAGTAATTTACTTGCCAGATCTTTATCAAAAGGCACTTGGGATAGCTATAGGAGGTCTTGGCGTTTGTGGTCGGACTTTGTGCAATCCTTTAAAATAGATTTGTTAGATAATAGTTTAGATGTGGCTTTGGGTTTTGTCTTAGATTTAATTCATAAGGAATTTTCGCGTTCGTTCATAGACAGATGTCTTTTGGGTGTTTCGTTTTTTCTTTAATGTAGCAGGTAAAAGGCACGTTTTTAAGGATTTTTTAGTGAAACAAATTTTGAAGGGCTATGGGATCAGACATAGGATTCCGGACTCTAGAAGGCCTATCTCTTATGATTTGCTGCAGGATTTAGTTATAATGGCAGATAATTTTTGCTGGAACAGTTTTGAGGCATGTTTATTCAAGACAGCTTTTACTATTGCCTTTTTTGGGGCTTTTAGGTTAAGTGAGCTGGTGGCCAATAATAAAAAGGGTGGTTCAGGTTTATTGAGGGCTGATGTTACTTGTGGAGTTTGTTTAAAACTGTTTTTGAGGTCCTCCAAAACGGATAGGAGGGGTAAAGGCTGTTGGATAGTATTACAACGGGTTAATGGTCAAAGGGTTTGCCCGGTTAGAGCGGCTGAGGCTTTTATGGCTCAGCGCCCTAATGTTGAGGGTAACTGGCTGGTTCATGGATCAGGGCATCCGCTTACGAGATTCCAATTTAACAGTGTTTTAAAAAAATGTTTGTTCGCATTGGGTCTGGGGTCTGAGCATTATTCCTCTCATTCATTTAGAATCGGAGCAGCTACGGAA
>VKOC01048396.1:0-12122 GCA_009364415.1 Spea multiplicata | reverse complement strand
TTTAAGGCAATTGATTGATGTTTGGACACATTATAGTACATTAAGTTCCTTCTCGATTATTCTCTTCACATCAAGTATCTTAAATTAAATATGAATATTATTTTGTATATTTGACCAAGTGTCCTGAAAAGTTCAAGATATCTTTGAATACATTGAATTTTATTTGGTGAAAAATTTTAGATGTTTAATATTTAAGTCATTTGTTTACATTAAGACACCTTAAGCACCCCCCAAAAAAGCTTAATGCCAATCATTTGAAGACTGAGAATCCAAAATCCATGAAACTTCCAGGATAGCTTTGGGAAGACAAAAAATTAGGGTGTCCAAAGTTTCTATATGTTTGTATAGAACGACTCTTGTTTTTGGAAATATTTTTGGGGAAACCGGTTAATATTTAAGTTCCTTTTGACTGTAAGAGCATGTATAGATAGACTGAATATTGCATTGTGTAAAAATTGAAGGCAATTGATTGAAATTTAAGTTCTTTTTTTTCCATTATGCCACATGAAGCTCCCTAAAACACAAGCTTAATGTCACTCATTTGTAAATTGAGAATCCAAAATCCATGAAACTTCAAACATAGCTTTGGGAAGTTAAAATTTTTGGATGTGCAAAGTTTTAAGGCAATTGATTGATGGTTGGACACATTATAGTACATTAAGTTCCTTCTCAATTATTCTGTTCACATCATGTATCTTAAATTAAATATGAATATTATTTTGTATATTTGACCGAGTGTCCTGAAAAGTTCAAGATATCTTTGAATACATTGAATTTTATTTGGTGAAGAATTTTAGATGTTTAATATTTAAGTCATTTGTTTACATTAAGACACATTAAGCACCCCCCAAAAAAGCTTAATGCCAATCATTTGAAGACTGAGAATCCAAAATCCATGAAACTTCCAGATAGCTTTGGGAAGACAAAAAATTAGGGTGTCCAAAGTTTCTATATGTTTCTATAGAACGACTCTTGTTTTTGGAAATATTTTGGAGGAAACCGGTTAATATTTAAGTTCCTTTTGACTGTAAGAGCATGTATAGATAGACTGAATATTGCATTGTGTAAAAATTGAAGGCAATTGATTGAAATGTAAGTTCTTTTTTTCCATTATGCCACATCAAGCTCCCTAAAACACAAGCTTAATGTCACTCATTTGTAAATTGAGAATCCAAAATCCATGAAACTTCAAACACAGCTTTGGGAAGTTAAAAACTTAGGATGTGCAAACTTTTAAGGCAGTTGATTGATGTTTGGATACATTATAGTACATTAAGTTCCTTCTCAATTATTCTGTTCACATCAAGTATATTAAATTAAATATGAATATTATTTTGTGTATTTGACCAAGTGTCCGGAAAAGTTCAAGATATCTTTGAAAACATTGAATTTTAGTTGGTGAAGAATTTTAGATGTTTAATATTTAAGTCATTTGTTTACATTGAGACACATTAAGCACCCCCCAAAAAAGCTTAATGCCAGGGAATATTTAAGTTCCTTTTCCTACGTTAAGCCCTATTAAGTTCCTAAAAAAAGCTAAATATCATTCATTTACAAAGTGAGAATACAAAATTGATAAAAAGCTTCAGGGCAAATGCGAATGAAGTAGGACGTACGCGTCTACGAAGGGCTTGTCCCGAGTAGCATGTTTGGCGGGGGCTCACCTATCTGAATACCCACGAGCTGGGTCTTGAGACCCGATATTCGAGCCCTGGAGACTGGGCCGATTGAGCTGACCACGGGCTGATCTCTGGGGCCGGTCTTGCCTCGTGAGACTCGAGGCCGGGAGTTGACGCCTGAGAGCAGATGACCGGGAAGTAGGAGTGGTCCTCTAAGCCCCGGTAGCTGATCCTCGGGACCCGGGAGCCGACGCCCGGGAGCCGGGAGTTAACGACCGGGAACCGGGAACTGACACCCGGAAGCCGTGAGCGAACCGCTCGGGAGCCAGGACCAGATCCCTTAGGACCCTTCGGGACCCTCGGGAGCCGCGAGTCGAGACCGGACGTCTCAAGTGCTGGGAGCGGATCCCTGAGACCCGGGAGTGGACACCGGGAACCGAGAATTTTGGAAAGCGGGAGACGAGTCCTGAGAACCTTGGAAAGCCCTCCAGTAACTTGGTAACAGAATACCGGCTTGGTAACAGAGCGGCATTGCAGAAGATCAAACGCATTGAGTAGGCCTCACCAACGTATCGCAAGTATATTTAAATAAAGAATATGAAGATTCGATGATTTGGTAGGAAGATACCTTTTTTTTTTTTGGACATATTATAAGCTATAATCTGAATATATTGATGAATCTTAGTTTCTAAGAATAGTAAACAAATCTGGTATACTTTATATTTAGTACTTTTCATTAAAAAATACACGCTGGGGGAATACAGCTTTGAAGTTATATAATTCATTATGCCACCTAAGAATGATAAATCTAAGAGATTAGATAAAATGGATAAAGGCGACAAATCCAGGAATATTAATAAACCTAAAAAACCGCAATCAATTAGCACTTTCTACTCACCTTGTAGTCAATTAAGTATTTCTGATTTACCTGACAAATCTTTGATAGATCATTGTTTGGAGGAAACTGATTTTTCTCATCAAGCCTATATATCTCAAAAAGACTTATCAGGAGCCTTGGAGTTATTATATCAGAAAATAAAGTCTGATTTAGACAACAACCTTAGAGACTATAAAGAGGAGATATCCACTTTAAAATCAACATTGCTTCGCCACACTGAAGAGATCTCTTTATTACAATCAACAATTAAAGACTTAAAAACACAAAATGGAAATGTATATATGGAGATTAAGAAAATGGAATATAAACTAGCTGACTTAGAAGATAGCTCTAAAAGAAAAAACTTGAGAATTAGAGGAGTCCCAGAAAAAATAACCTACCTTGAACAATACATGAAAGAACTTTTAGCAACGTATATGGATCCTAAAAATTGTGGCCCATTACCAATTGGAAATGCTTATAGACTCCCTATTCTGTCTAATTTAACACGAAAGGACATTGGAAGGGATATTATTGTCACTTTTTCTAATCTCTCAATAAAAGATCAATTTCTCAAAGAATGGAGGAAGAATCCACAAAAAAATAAGACGTTCGCATCTTTAACCACTTTTCCGAATCTTTCAAAACATACAAGACTGAATAGGAAGAAATTCTCTGAACTTACAGCATGTTTAAGAGAAAATAATATACCATATGTATGGGGTTTTCCTATAAAAATTCGATTTACATATAAAGAAAAAACTTATACTTGCCTAAACCCAGAACAGTTGAAAATGAAATTAAATGACTGGGGTCTACTAAACTAAAACCCTCCGCCATGACTTTGGAGAGTTAATGCTATATATTATATACTATAGTTTTGTGGGTTTTTTTTGTTTGTTTGTTTTTTTTGTTTTTTTTTGTTTTTTTTTAGTATATATACATATCACTTTATATGCAAGTCATTTCGAAGGAGATGATATCACATAAATTTAATGATACACTATATTAATGATTCTAATAGGAATGTAGCTTAATCAATTATTATTAGTATTAAGGAGAATTTTATAATTTAATAATCAATGAATTGCATCACACTGAAAGTAAGAAAAGAACGGTTAGATAATAGAGGAATGTGAAGTACCATTTAACTGATCACTATTTAATAAAGCACAGAATAATTCAAATATAAGTAAAACATATATATATATATATAAGACCCTGTAGAGGTCAAGCGGATAAGATCTCTCGAAATAACTTTATGACTCTTAATTTAATGACACTGAATACGCAAGGGTTAAACTCACCTTATAAAAGATCCATTTTGTATGATCTCCTACTTAAAGAAAATGTAGATGTAGCACTTATTCAGGAGACTCACTGGAAACATCACCAATGTCCCTTATGGAAATATCATAGATACCCATATATATATATACTTCTTCTATGATTAGTAAAAAGAAAAGAGGGGTAGCAATTATTATATCTCAGAAACTTAAATTTGGATATATTTTCCATATTTCGGACAAAGAAGGCAGATGAGTAATCTTAATCTGTAAAATAAATGATATTACTTACACACTGATGACGCTTTATGCCCCATCAGACCGAACCTCTAAATTTATAAATGAAAGGTTTAATTATTATAGCGGGAGATCTAAATTGTATTCAAGATCCAAAGATAGACAGAAAATCATTAAAGAAAACGAAATTATATGAGGATAAATTAAAGAAAAGAGCTGACGCTTTTACAGCATCTCTATTTAAACATAATCTTTATGATGTTTGGTGGACAATGCATCCAGGAGAGTCAGATTACACCTTGTATTCGGCTCCTCATAAAACATATACACGAATAGATACCTTTTTTATGTTGGGATTAACTTTGAATAGATGCTCATCATCGAAGATCGGTAATATTACGTGGTCAGATCATGCACCAGTGCTTATACAAATACTAGATAATCCCCACTATAAGAAGCGATTTAGATGGCGCCTAGATGAACAAATATTAAGTTCAGAATTAAATAAGGAGGAACTTCGTAATCTTGCTAAACAATTCTTAGAAATGAACGATACGGGAGAGACATCAGTGAGCACTGAAATGCTATTTACGAGGACACTTAATAAAAAAAGCTTCTTGGCTTAAAAAATCAAGGGGAAAAAATTTGACTGATTTATATATCACTTTAGCAAAAGCAGAAAGAGACAATAAGATTAATCCTAATGAAGCTAAAATAAATATAATAAATTCTATTAGATTGGAAATAATTCAAAAACTTCAAATTAAAGCGGAGGACGCTCTGACTCGATTAAAGCAAAAATGGTATTGTAGCAATAACCGAACATCTCGTGATTTATCCAATAAACTTAAATTTCAAAATCAAAACTGTAGAATAAAACAAATAGATTTTAATGGTAAAACTTGCTTATCTCCAGCCCAGATAGGAGATGCTTTCAAGCTTTACTATGAATCACTCTATAATTTAGCGGACGTAAATGTTACGGAATCTTTAATATTTTCCTATCTAGCAGATTTAGATCTTCCACAAATTACGCCGGATCAATTAGACCTTTTGGCCCAACCATTCTCCCCCTATTGAAATCGAAGAGGCCATACGTAGCCTACCGCCAGGGAAAACACCAGGCCCTGATGGATTTTCAGCATTATGTTTTAGAATTTTAGAACCAATTATATTACCAATCTTTAAGAGACTCTTTGAAGAAATAGGGGATTGTGGTGAATTTCCATCTGAAATGTTGATGGCCACTATATCTCCAATATTAAAACCAGAGAAAGATCCAACATTAGTTACTAGTTACAGACCAATCCCCTTAATAAATTTAGATGTTAAAATGTACTCTAGAATCCTGCCCCATAGACTTCAAAAGATTATTCCAAACATTATACATTCGGATCAAACAGGATTCATATCAGGCAGGTCAGGAGGAGACAACACTCGCAGAGTCTTTAACATACTTGAAGAAATTGCCCGGAAAAAAATTCCATCTGCTATTTTCGCATTAGACGCAGAAAAAGCTTTTGATAGGGTTAATTGGAAATTTATGGAAAATCTCATTTTTCTCATGTTTGGTCTAAATCCTAGATTTATAAAATTTGTCATGGCATTATACTCTACTCCTACGGCCATGATAAAAGGAACGGCCTTTGAATCAAATTCTTTTTCTATCAGGAATGGTACCCGTCAGGGCTGCCCTCTAGCACCTCTGATCTATGCCCTATCTATTGAACCACTCGCGGCATCTATAAGGAACTCACAGGAGATTCATGGTATAAAAATTGGTGCACAGGAACATACAATAATACTGTATGCAGACGATGTTTTATTAACATTGTCCTCTCCTATAAAATCATATCATTCTCTTTTTGAAGAAATAAAGAAGTACTCGTTTCTGTCCAATTATAAGATAAATCTAACTAAAACCCAAGTGATTATGTTAAATCTGAACGAAATCCAACAACAATCTTTTATTTAAAAAAATAATCCAATAAAAATTCAGAAGATGGTGGATTACTTGGGCATTAAAATAACTAAGAATGTATTCAATATAATTTCACTAAATTTTGATATACTACTGGAGGAATTAAAATATCAAACTAAGAATTGGAAGAAATTAGAACTATCATGGATGGGTCGAATTAATATTATTAACTCATACTTACTACCAAAAATATTATATTTATTTAGATCTATACCATATACGATTCCTAAATTTATTCTAAGACCCTTCGATAAGCTATTTTCTTCATTTGTTTGGGCAGCAAAGAAGCCCAGAATTCCTAAAAATATCTTGAGGAAGAGTACTTCCGAAGAAGGATTAGGCTACCCAGATTTATATAGATTACATGATGCCACACAAATTTCAAATATCTTGGCGTGGAGCTTAAAAAACAAACATAATTTAGGTTGGTATCACATAGAGAGATTTCTATGTAATAACATAAATCCATCTATATTAATTTGGCTCGATAAGAACACAATTAAAAAAACTGGGCATAACAAGCTCTATAGTGAAAGACCTACTGAAAGCTTTACGCAGAATTCGGAAAACATACGGATTATCAACGATTCTTTCAGAATCTTCTCCAATCGAAACTCTTTGTATATATTTAGAAGATCTAAACATCCATGAATGGACTCGCTGCGGAATCTCCATTATTGGTGACATCGTAGAGGACCTAAGAGTGATACCATTCTTGGATGTACAATCTAGATATAATATCTCAAATAGAGAACTATTCTCATATCTGCCTATCAAAAACTTTATGTCAAAAAATTCATTAAGGAAACGAGATAAATGGGATGACTTTTTTTTGAAAACCCCTCAAACAAATATGATATCCAAAATATTAAAACTACTAGCAAACTCGTCTTCATCATGCGATAAAGTTAAAACAATTTTGTTGTGGGAAAGAGACTTACAGAAAGAGTTTCCAATACAAAACTGGTACAAAGCTTGGCAAGATACTAGGAAAGCAGTTCACTGCTTAAATCTGCATGAGCAATATTATAAGTTGATGCACCGTTGGTATATGGTTCCATCCAGACTCAATAAAAAATCTAATAATATGACTGATCTATGCTGGCGATGTTATAGAACAATTGGAAACCACTTTCATATATGGTGGGAAGGTGACTATTTGCAACCAATTAAAGAAAAAGTAATCTCTTTATTTTGCTTAGTTACAGGAATTAGTATTATTCTTACAGATTCCACAGATTTTTTTGTTTCATTTGGACATACCTCAAATGTCGAAATATAATAAAATATTATTAGTCAATATACTATTGGCATGTAAAATTTGTATCGCACATTTTTGGAAACAACAAGAAATCCCACCATGGAAAGAAATTTCCAATCAAATAAAAGTTCAATCAATATCAGAAAAATATTTTTTCCGGAACAATTTAAAGCTTTATACTAAAATCTGGGCTGGATGGAACCAATTCAATTATTCTATTTCTTAGGGGGGAAGATTTCTCATGTTTAACCCTACCATAATAACTTTTCGAAGCTAGATTCCCCGAGAATTCCAGGGTCTCATAAGGAGAGCTACATAGGGCACTGTGATATTATTATTTTTTTTATTTTTTTTTATGTCGCAGGTAAACGGTACGGTCTTGTTAAAGTACTGTTTGAAGTTATGTCCTTTCAAATATTTTTATTAAGTATACTATAAGTTGTAAGTAATCTGTACATAGACGGAGCATCAATTATCTTCGTGTCTATACATGTTTTAGAGAAAGTATGATTGTTTGATTTTTTCTTTTTTTTAATTTATTTATTGTGTTTAATGTTTTGTAAAATAAGAAAAATTTAATAAAGAACAATTTAAAAAAAAACAAAAAACTTCAAGGATAGCCTTGGGAAGATAAAAAATTAGGGTGTCCAAAGTTTCTATATGTTTCTATAGAACGACTCTTGTTTTTGGAAATATTTTGAAGGAAACCGGTTAATATTTAAGTTCCTTTTTCTACGTTAAATCCTATTATGCTCGTAAAAAAAGCTAAATATCAGTCATTTAGAAAGTGCAAAGTGAGAATACAAAATCCATAAAAAAACCTTCAAGGATAGCTTTGGGAAGATAAAAAATTAGGGTGTCCAAAGTTTCTATATGTTCCTATAGAACCACTCTTGTTTCTGGAAATATTTTGGAGGAAACCGGTTAATATTTAAGTTCCTTTTCCTACGTTAAGCCACATTAAGCTCCTAAAAAAAGCTAAAGTGAGAATACATAATCCATAAAATACTTAAAGGATGGCTTTGGGAAGATAAAAAATTAGGGTGTCCAAAGTTTCGAGGCAATCCATGAAACTTCAAGTAATGCTTTGAAAAGTTTAACACTTAGAATGTTTAAATTTTCAATCCAATTGGTTGATGTTTGGACATAGTGTATTAGATTAAGTTCTTTATAACGTAAGGTAATGTACAAAGTAAAGTGCTCAATGTATCTACGTGTTGGATGCTTTACTAAAAGTTCTGAACTTCCAGGGTTTGTTTCTATATAACAACAAATGTTTTTTTAAATATTTTGGAGGAAACCGGTTAATATTTAAGTTCCTTTTTCTACGTAAAGCCCAATTAAGCTCCTAAAAAAAAGCTTCATATCCCTCATTTGCAATGAGAGAATCCAAAATCCATTAAAGAAACAAAAAAACAAAACAAAAGAGAATTCAAAATTTTAGGATGTGCAAAGTTTCAAGGCAATTGATTGATGTTTGGACACATTATAATACATTAAGTTCCTTCTCAATTATTCTGTTCACATTAAATATCTTAAAAACATAAGTATGAATATTTTTTTGCATATTTGAAAAGATCAAGATATCTTTTCAATACATTGGCTCTTGTTTTGTGAAGAATTTTAGATAAACTTGGTTAATGTTTAAGTAATTTGTTTACATTAAGACACATTAAGCAGCCCAAAAAACAAGCTTAATAACAATCATTTGCACCATTAGAATCATGAAACTTGTAGGATAGGTTTGGGAAGTTAATCGCTTAATGTGCAAAGTGTGAAGACAATTGAGTTTTGGGCACATCATTGTACTTTAAATGGATTTTACATTAAACCGTCCATTAGACATGTACAACATGGGACAAAATCAGGCAAATTTTTCAGTTTGTTTTTAACCCCTTCACAACAAGGCCTGTACATGTACGGGCTCACAATGCATTGTCATTGATGGGTTTAATGACAACCTGTGGACCATATGGGGTTAACACATTCATTTTCATGCAAAAAATGTTGTTCCCTGCCCAATTAATTAAACTAAAAATTCACGGGTATTTTTGATTCAGGAACAATACTCATTGTCCTACCTTTGCTGCAAAATATTTCTGCTTCCACATCTTCTTTTTAATCAATTTTTTTTCCTTCTCTTTTCCTCAATCTGCTATCTTGTCGGCATCTCGGCAGATATGATCAGGGAAGTAAAAAAAGTGAATATGTTTTGGTATCTTACACCAAAAGCCATGAAATTATCAGGCTATGTTTGAATTTATCAATGCTTGTTTTGTGGAATGTTTGGAAGAAATTGGTTAAAATGTAAATTCTTTTTTGTACTTTAAGACAGATTAAGCTCCCAAAAAAACAAGTTTAATTTCACTTACTTGCAATGTGTAAGACTAAAATCCATGAAAGTTCTAAAATATGCTTGGATGCTTAAAAACATAGGGTGTACAACATTATGAATCAATGGATTGATGTTTGGGCACATTATCACACATTACGTTATTTTCACATTAAATATTAAGATGTCCCCTTTGCTCAGTAATCTATCTGGAATCACACCTTCAAACTCAAACATGTCCATCCCTAAATTTAAACATGTGCTTCGCACTCAATTTCTCTTTTCCTAAGCAGGCTTAATTCTCCTGTCTAACTGCAATCTTCTTAACCTTGTTTCATTATTTAAATATTAGAAACATTCAGAACCTAAAGAAATGTGATCACAAAATGATACAAAATGATATCCTATATGCAGCAAACAACAACAGAACCTAACTTAAGTAGCACAACCATACTCACCCGATCTGCACCCCATCTGTCCCTGGATGCGGCAGCGTGCGGCCAGTGGCTGGATATGCCTGGCCACATACTACGGGTGTATAAATACATAGCGTGCAGCTGTGCATATCCGGTCGCCGGCTGCGCTTATGTCCTCGGGAGGCCACTAACCTTAATTTCCTATTGACCCTATCCAAATGCTTTGTCAAATCCCTCCTTGACATGGGTGATATTATCTAAGGAAAAAAGCCCTTGCTTTGCTTTCAGTCTTCAGTAAGGTGGCTCTACACTGGCATGGTCCTCTCTGAAAGTGTTCAGGAGAGAGTCCTCAACCTAAAGAGATGGAGACTGAAGAAGCTAATCAGTTTCTATCAGCAGCATCTTCTGTCCTGCATGCAGAAAGCTAAGATGTTTGTGCTGGCAGTGCTGGGAGAGAACTCTGCTCTTGTGACATCAGTCACTGTGATGCCTCGTAGCTGATGTCACTATGTCACTAGTGCTCATGTAAAGGGCCCACAGTAATGGCTTCCCTAATATGGAAACATACAGTAACTAAAATTGATAACCAGTTTCTCTTGTGAGGCCTTCTCACAGCTGGGATTACAGAACCTCCTTTTTGGAAGTCATGGAAATATATTTTATACAACATTTGGAATGGAATAAAACCATTGCACAAATCTCCGTGTTTTGTGTCAATTGCATGAAGCAGCTCTTAGTCTCCTCACTGTTACTGGAGCACAGAAATAAATATGTGGGTGATATTCATACCAGGGAACGTAATAAATAAGCCAACCCTGAGGCCCCCTGAACTCTTAACCTTATGTAGTGAGTCGTCAAATGTGTTAATATGTAAACTCAAAGGCTCCGATACTGATGCTCATGGAAACTTTGACTTGTCATTATTTAAAAATATACTTAATTGGGTCACCTCAATTAAAGCAGGGATATTAACTATAACATACAAATAGCAAGTGCACTAATGCAAAGGTTTATAGTGGTTACAAGTGAACCGTATGTCCTGTATTTCCATGTGCAATCCAGGGGCCGCATGTTAGAGGGGTGTGGAAAATATCACACAGAATGTTCTATTCATATCTATTCATACCACTAGTACTGCGCTACGGAATATGATGGCGCTATATAAAACAATAAGTAATAATGAGAAATAAGTGGCAGTCACAGCATGCATGTTTATAAGTGCCTGGTGCATGAAATACTCCACACTTTTATAACATCGGACTTGCTGTAAAACTTATGCGCTCAGCTATTCACAAGTAACAAAGTAACTGAACAAATTACCATAAAGTAGCAGCAGACAGGAATGCAGAGCCGGCCTTAGGTGTTCTGGCGCCCTGTGCGGACTACTCCTCTGGCGCCCCCCCCATCCCAAAAAAGGAATAAAAACTTGTAACAAAACTCCCCTTTCTCACTATCTATCCCCCTGTATCACTATCTACCACCTCTGCCCCTTCCCCTTACTTACCTTGTTGAGTCCTGCAGTGGGAGCGGGAGGCGTCCGTCTTCCCGTGGTGCGCGCTTCACAGCTGAGCGCCCGAACAGCAATCACATTCCTATCCTGCCCAGGCATATCCAGTTTCCAGGATGTACTCGCAGACTTGGCATGATAGGAGTATGATTGCCCTATCTACCCCTTCTCACTCCCTTCTGCCCTATCTACCCCTTCTCCCTCACTTCTCCCCTATCCACCCCTTCTCGCTCTACCCCCTTTCCCCTGTCTCACTCCCTTCTCCCTATTTACCCCCTCCTAACTATCTACCCTCTCCCTCTTTGAAGTTCACTTACCTTTCAGGAGTCCTGCGGTGGGGGTGCAAGGCCTCTGCCTCCCAGCTCTGCCACTGTATGGAACAGTATAGAGTGATGGGAGTTATGATGTACTTTTTGAGCATAATTAGATCATGAAAAAGACATTGGAAAGGGTACAGCATAACACCCATCACTCTCACACATATACCAATCCACACACGTATACCAATCCACACACGTATACCAAACCACACATATATACCAATCCACATATATACCAAACCACACATATATACCAATCCACATATATACCAATCCACACATATAT
>VKOC01048395.1:0-22964 GCA_009364415.1 Spea multiplicata | reverse complement strand
CCACCAAAAGTACTTGGACTGATGGACTTTTTCTGGAAAGATACTTTACTGAAAAACAGTATTTTATATCTTAGATGTACAATTTCACTGCAGAAATGGTTAATACCGTAAGTAACTTTCCAAAACATGTATGGTATGAGTAGAACACTTTATATCTTTTCAGACCCTGGAGTGATGGCTGCTCAGTTGGAGCCCCCCTAGTTGCCACCATCTTACTGGCAGTCCTTGGTGAATGTACTCTGCAACTTTATTCCTTTATTACTCTCCATTGGAAGCTGATGGATTCACATTCAATATTAATTTATCCCACCTCAAAAAATGCAAATGAAACACAGTATGGCACGACATTGATCATCCACAGTTAATGTTGCATGAAGAATAAGAGGAATAGATGACCAGATATTACTTTAACACTACAACAAATTGACTAGAATGAAGCCATTGGTGCAAGCACAGCTTAGGGGGGGAGGCCCTGACAGTGCTAGGAGGTGGGCCTTAGGGGTTTTGATTTAATTTCATTGGTTAGTTAGGTTAGGGGCTGGGTTATATAAATAGGTAGCATCCATTTTGTTATCCCAGTTTTAATCTGCTTGTCAGACCTGATTGTTGTCCCTCCCTCTCTCCCTATTTCTGATTTTGGGGGGGGGTCCCGTTTTGTCACAGCAGCGAGGTGGAGTGGCAAGTTTGGAGAATTTTTGAATGGGGGTTTTCGTGGAGAAAGTTAATGAAAGGTTGTTGGTTGTTGTTTTTTGTAGGTTTCGAGCTGGTCTGTGGCTCAGAACCTGGGGGTGTAGGGGTATCTGGGTATACCCCTATTTTGGAGTTGGAAATGTAAATTATTGGCACTTTATTGTTATGTTTTTGGTCACTGTTAATTTATTGTTTGGGTCATTGTCATGGTGTGGGTGGTGTCGGGCTATTTGTATTTTATTATTTTGTATGACAATGACTTTTGTTCTATGTTTTTTTGCAAGCTGTGTAATTTTCCACTACATTTCTGGTGTCTGTGTTTTATATGGGGGATTGGTATTCTGGTGGGGTTTTTTACCGGGGGCCCACATTTCGACTATGCGCCTGTCAAGAGTACCAGGGACATCACCATGGAAGGGCCATGACCTTTCAAAATGCCTGAGATGCTGAATAAAACCTGCATAAATATCCGCCTTACGCCACTAGGCAGGGGAACATGAATGGGTCTGCAAGGGTTTTTAATTATTTTATTACAGGATGGTTAGGGGGAGATATTGGATGAGGTCTGTGCCTCTCAAAAGGGTATTTTACCACTTCACTCCCTCTCTAATGGTGGCCACAGATGTCCACCCAGGAGTTTTAATTATTTTAAATCCTCCTAACAGACATGGGATGGGGTGTGAAGGCACCAGACCCTGAGCATGGGATGGTGGTGAGAGGGTTATAGTTACAACCTTTTCCTTCACAGAGTTTTATTTTACTACCCCATCTCAGAAGAGAGGAAGAGGTAATCTATTAACCCTTTGCCAATAGCAGCTGCTACATTTTTATTTTTGAATATACATTTTGAAGTGAAACTAATTATGATTAATATTTGTAATATTTATTTGTGATCATTGAAGTGCTTAAATTATTCTTACAACATTCTTACTGCATAGATTGGACATGTAAGTCCACTAAGGGGGAACAGGCAATTTGTTTTTAATTTGTTAATACACCTTGTTATTATGTGGGCAAGATTTCAAAAGGTGTATATTCTCTTTTAACAAGTCAGTTACAAAAAAACAATCACTAATTAGGTAAAAGAACAATATATCATTTTAAATAACTAATCCAAAATTTGAATGTTCTTAAAAAATAGTCTTGCTCCCATTGACAGGGCGATTGTTTTGTAATAAATTAAGAAGCAAGCATTCCGTTACACCATATAATTTTATCTGGTTACATGCTATCCTAGCTTTCTCAAATTGCAGCTATAGAACGCAATTAAAATTTTAAAAAATTATGTGAATGAAAGCTCTTCATCGCCCTCTCTAATGGTTTAAAGTCATTGTAATTAATAAATCATATTCAAGAATATAATACGTTATGCAAATTCTTTTTATAAAATATTTAACAAAATATGAATGTATGATTGTGTTGTGGCTGTAATTTCAGTGCATAATAAGTAGTAATTCATTATAAGAACTGCATTTAATTATATTAAAACCAAATTAGGCTACAGGTTTAAAGAGAGCGGTAAACTATTCTTGTAAACTTACACTAGCGCTGTAAAATCTGTTTATGTGTGTGTTTTTGTGCTGTTGTTAGTATATATTCTTATATATATATATATATCTTGTATCCGGCTTTCGTTATGAGGACATCCAGCTAGACTCCCTGGTTCGTGTTACACCAAGCGAGGAACTCGAGTGGCATCCATAGCTCTGCTATTCCAAAATCCCAAACTCCAAAATCTCGTGGAAAGCCTTCCCAGAAGAGTGGAGGCTGCCAGTGCTGCACTAAATGAGACCACGGGCCCTCACAAGAGCAGGGGCCTGGGCATTTGCTCTGCTATCAATTCAGCTCTAGCAATTGGCTTTCATTAGTTTTGTCATTGCAAATGTAACTTATGAATGGAACAGTTAGATAGTATATGATTTCTTACATCCATACCTCAGAACTCACACACCTTGTGAAAAGCGGGGGCAGGGGATGACCCTTCGATATTTCTAGCTATTACTAGGCCAGTTATTTTGGATTGCAAAAAATCTAAATGTATGGTACTTGATTTCATTAATTTAGATTTGTGTGCCATCTCAGCTTTAAAATAAAATGTGACTATTTTTTATTTTAAATACAAAACATTCTACTGCTTTTTTAAAGAAAGTAATTATTTCTTTCTGTGTGTTTGATTTTATGCCTTGCACAGCATCTATTTTCTGTATTGTCTGTTTAACAGAAGAATTGTTTCTTATCCCATCTAACAATGTCTACAACATCTTTCTCATTGAGTGCTTTAGTTAATAGGGGAAAGGGACTTTGCTTAACCTGTCTAGACAGTTAATGTATATTTATGGATGTTATATAATTATGCCAGATAGAAGAGTAACTTACAATTAAGATACATTTTTACTCATTTTAGTACATAATAATAATGGTTCACAAAGCTGTATTTATCCCACCAATGTCATATTACTAAATACCCCCATTCACCTTAATTGAAAAAAATATGTTGTAAATGCTCTAGCTACATGACTTAATGTTTGGCATAGTAAAATAACATCTGTGACAAGCATCATTTATCTGTATAGAGAAATGTTATGCATGGTAATCTGGAAAGAGCATTAGAAAATAGCAATGTATGAAACAATTAATCATATATTTTAGACAGAGGTTTCACGCTAAGATGAAAAAAAGAAGAGCTTTTTCATTTAACCTTCTCTAATAATGCAGACATTTAGTTTCATATATATTTATTCCTTTATTTGTTAAGGATTATGATTCTGAAGGTACACATTTTTTATTTGTAAATACTTGTTTAATATATGGTATAATTATACATGGTGTTTTAACAGTGTACCATGCTTCTTTAATATACACTACATAACACTATATGGTCAACTTTACATCATGTTATGCAATCGCATATACTGGAAAAGTTTCGATATTCTTAAACGCAGACTTGTTTTTCTTATGAATGTATAAATATAATGTCAGTCCTTGTGGGGTTTTTTTCATGAATATATTACAAATGCATGAACTGTTTACTGTATGGACAATCATTAAATTCCTATAATGGGAAATATAGATGGACCTTCAATCATTTCTAATGCACATGCTTTGTGTTAGAAAGATATATCAATACAGAAACTGAGTTTTAGTTCTAAATTTTCAACTAAATTCCTATCCTCCTGGCTATGGGTCTACAGTCTAGCATTTATAGTTATACGGTTTTGTAATAGTTTAACAATGTAGAGGAAAAATAGTATAGAGCTATAGTATATCACTATCCTATTTACTCCCCTTCCAATATGTGGTTGTTGTCATGTTTAACAAAGATTTATAGCGTATTTACTAATTAAGGCCTAAGGGTTAGATGTGCAGGAAACAAAAGTTACAAATAAAAATGTAACATTGCATTATGTTAATGACAATTAAATGTATTATAAATGCAAGTTTGTTTTTTTTTTACATATCCACTTAAATGATAATAATCATAATAATGATAATAACTCATTAGTGTAGAGATAAGGTATGTTTCACAGGAAAGTATAAGACTTAAAATTATCGCAAATGTTTTAAGAAGCTTTTTTATTTTCCTTATCGTTTCAATCAATGTAGGCATTGATTCAACACTGTACATTAATCAAATTATATTCAGATCTACCTGCTATAATGCAATGCTAATGCATTGAAGGGCTTGGAAGTATTTAAGTGTGTGACTTTTGTTTCATAACAGCTCAAATTTTTCATTTTCATAAAAACACGTTGTTTGCGGTCTCCAACAGGGTGACAATATTCTTAATTGATATTTAGTCTTGTCCTCAGGAAAATATATTTCATGTACCATTAAAAGGAATAGGGGATTTGTTGTAGAATGATATTTTAATTTCAAAGGTTCTTCCACAAAAGGAACTACATACATACAGTATGTGTAGATTTATAAGCTACATCAAAATGTATGTCATCAGAGTAGATAACCCTGCTTTTCCATCAACATATTATTGTTTCAATAATTTAAGTCACATATAAAATCTGCAATGATGTATCTGGTGTACAGTAAAGCTAATAAGGAATTATTGCTGTGTTTCTTCCTTTGGGTTGATATATTGTGCATACCTGCTTCTAGTAAGTTAGAATGGGTATGGCTACATAATGTATACTGTGCTTGTTGGCATACCTTATCTGAGGATAATGGGGAAATACATAAAACATTTCTGTAAACCTTTCTTATCAAAGCGCAAATCTGTTTAGCAGGTTGGTGCACAAGTCACTATTCTACTAATTCTGCACCTTACTTTGTCACCCTAATACACCATCTCAAATATGTTCAAATGTTTAGTTATAACAGGGAGAATAGAATACATTTAAGGATTAGCTTTAGTTTTTGCACTGTTTAAGTAGCTGTTATTATTTCAACTGTCAAGTCAGATTGCAGATTTATTATTATGTCTTACAAATACCCAGCGTTACCTATACATGTCTAATAATATGCCAGATACATAACTACACTAATGAATACTTGGTGTGAAGGAGAGAACAGTCCATTGTTGGTGTATTTATATAGCTATATATCATCCATAAAGGGCAATTATTTTAAATTTATTAAGATAGAAACCATAAATCTCCTAGCTTATGCATTTCAAGTAAAGATTGTAATTGAAGTGGGGATAATGCATACTTATATGCCATTGGAGCAGAGAAAATACATCTCATTCATTATTCACTTATTTCTTTCTAAGATGATTAAAAAATGGTACAATATATTGAACTGATAGTAAAAGCGTTTGACTAAACATATAAATAAACCACTAGTAAAGACCATAGACTGTCTTTCATTCAGCTTGATAGAATTTACCTGTTTAAATAGAAAATGAAATTCCTTAACAATACATGAGTTATGCAAAAATTGAATTCTAATTAAAATAATATACATTTAAAACATAGATGATGCCTAACCTTTATATTTCCATTATGTATGATTTAAGGTGCATTAAGCAACTAGACATCTTAATGCATTTATCTTTAAATATGAATGGGATTACACAGTATATCCCAACTTTCTACTAATTTTATGTATTTGCTATAATTTCTCTTTGATTTTGTTGTTTTGTTCCTTACTGGGTAATTGTATAGATATTGATATAGACATGTGGAAATGGGCCAAAAACGATTTAGATTAATTTGTCGGTTTGTTTTTAGCCTATTTGTTTTCGAACAACAAATTTCATTCCCTGCCCATTCACTTCAGCTGAAAATTAGGGGGCTGTTTTTTGTTGCCCGTTGCCCACATTCACTCTCTCACACTCTCATTCTCGTTCACTCTCTCTCTCACGCTCTCTAAATGTTTCTCTACCTTCTCTCCTGACCACGTCCTCTTCTGCCAACTGCTTCTGCATCTTCCTCCTCATCTTGTTCTTCTTCATCTGCAGCCTTAACCAGGCAGCAACTTCTACCAAAATGGCGGTGTTGCGCTGACGTCCCCCCGGTCCTCCAATTGGGGGAGAGGACATCACAACAAGTGCTGTTAATTTGCCCTCAGGTGAACTAAGGGCAATATTGTAGCATTTGCTGTGATGTCATCTCCCTGATCCTTTAATTAGGGGAGAGGACATCACTGTAATCGCCCTCATGCAAACTGAGAGCTATATGACTATAATAATTGGTATTATGCTAAACAAAAAAGTGTGCCTTCAAAATGTTGAGTTCAATGTGCATGTGTGTCTATTGTAATGGACAACAACATATAACTAAGCCCATTTTTTATTCTATTTTAAAAATGTCTGTTATTTAATTCATTTGAACAGACTTGGATTTGGGTTTTTTTGGATGTACACCTAGATGATGGCACTTTACTTGGCTCTGCTAAATTCCATTTAATAAGAAGCAATAGGAGCAATAAGTGCCCTAGCCAATTGCAATAATACAGAGGAACAATTTAAACACATGGCTTTTAGTACTTGGATATAGTACGTACCCATATGAGTCAGTGAAATGTCATTTTGATTATACCAATTTTTTATTTTTGATTATTGAGTACTAATGTATCTGTAATTTATTGAGGCAGATGAATGTGGTATCATCCTTTCAAACAAAGCAAGCTTTCAGTTTGTCCTTTAAACAGATAACACTTGACGTTATGTCTATAAAGATATTAACTGAGGTAGTGGAATTTATTTGCGGAAACAATATAGGTAATCCAATACAATATGAAAAGTGCTGTTCAGGAAACATTTCCGAGCTCAAAATACCTTTTGTCTGCCACAGTGTTTAAGCTCAGTGAAAGGTTTTTTGATTGACTGATTTTCTTTATTATGATGGTCCTTTTTTGTGTGCTTTCATACATGCTTCACTATGCTTTCATATTGGTTTTTATAACTTAATAGAAATATTGCTAAACTGTAACACTCCTGTTAAATCGTGTTTTGACATTTGGGCACTTTTAAACAGTCAATTGAAGCTTTTTTTTATAAAAAAAGAAAAATTACAATGAACACACATCTTGTCATATTGCCCTTAAAACCATTGAGGAATGAAGATTATTTTTCTCTTTGCCACAACATTGTGTGCCTTAGAAAACTGCCTTAAGCATTGCACCACGTGTCATTTTCATGAATATTAGCCAAGAATGTTGCCTATGATGTATGTGTATGACACCCTATACATGTTTATATAAAATCTCCTACACGAGTGGCCAGCTATGTTTGCTGTGTAAGCAAAATAATAATGTTCGTGTTTACTATTTAAAGATTAACTACATTTTATTTTTATTGTCAGTGTTCCAAGTTAAAAAAACAGAATAATTGCAGTAATAACTGCAATAACAACATTTGCAGCAAACAACTTTAAACTTTATATGTTTCTGCAAATTCCGTTTTGCATACTTGTTCTAGCAAAATGAATCTAGATTGGCATAACAACAATTTACCGTTGTATGATCAACAATATATATTAATTAATATGCAATACATACAAAACATAACAAGACAGTTGAGCCTGACAAGGCTAACCTTTTGCCTTCCTGTCGTACCTAATATTTATTCTGCTTTTATTTCTGCTTCAACATTTATGTCATAAACCTTTCAAAATTTGAATTCATAATTACACATTAACCATGTGTGAAGAACCTCTGACATTAATAATAAAAGTATTTTGGCAACATATAGCAAATACATGCAAATCTATGTTTTCAAGTCTGATATCTAATTTGAAAATATCATAATTTAGAGTTCAGAGTGGCACAACAGATTATTAACCAGCTTATCATTCTTGAAAATATCATAATTTAGAGTTCAGAGTGGCACAACAGATTATTAACCAGTTTATCATTCTTAGCGCTTTCACTGAGTCACATTTGCATAAGTAAAGGTATTTGGATTAATTGAGAAAAAGTTCTTCGACCTGCATTTAGCGCCAGCCTGGCCAGGCATAACTTTCTCAACAATCCCTAATTTACTGTTTGTTGATTATTTTGTTTTGGATTTTCTTGGATATATTCTTGAGATTTGTTTTAGCTAGCTTGAAGTGTCTCCGCTTTTACTGTGGGTATGTTAACCACTTGGAATTTGGCCCAGATCATTTTCTGGGAACTTTGCCAGCGGTTCATTAGCACCTGTTACATTTATTGGAGTCATAAAAGCTGGAACCTTGCCTAGATAATTTGCTTGGACAAAAGGAAATTACCACCTTTTTAAGCTTATATGACTCCAATAAATGTAATGGCCGCTTATTAACTGCTGACAAAGTTCTCAGAAAATCTGGGAGGTAGAACTTAACGAACTTAACAGAAAAAAGGGATGCATAAATGTAAAATAGATATTCTGAGCCTTTTCATTAGTTTTCCTTTGTGTTATTAGTGGATTCAGACAAATCAGCAAATTAAGCAAAATTTGTTAAAATTAAAATCTATCCAAATCTCAATGCATAAGTCAGACACCTAGTAAACAGACTGCTCATATTATTTAAACGGCTATGTACATCTTCAGACCACATACAACGCTCAGTCCCTGTGTTTACCAGATTATTTACAGACCCCAGGCAGAACACATTTTTGTATTTCCTAGGCAGTGGAATATTAAAACAATAAACATAAAGTTCTCTGAAATGAAAGCACACCTTTCCAAAATCAAAAGGTACATACAAGCTTATAGTTAGATTGTATCAGATATCTCACTCTTTACATCTTTCTCATCTTGTAGGTGAAAGAATGCAGTTGGTACTCTTATTCATACATGATGAAGCATCTTGATCTCATAACCAGTGTTCCTTCTAAGCTGTGCTCTTGCGCGCGCGCGCACATAGCTTTCAGAGGGAGCGCACACGTCCAAAAATTGTGCCCACAACCAGTAGCGTACCGCGGGGGGGGGTCCGCTACCGGTTGTGCGCACGGCACCCCTCCAGAGACGTAATGTCCGCCGCTAGAGGAGCAAGCTCGGTTGGGGAGACCATGGATCTCCCTCTAGCTGTCTTAAAAAAATGAAGGGAGCAGGAGGTCTCTTAATGCAGACCTCCGATCCTGCTCCCTTGCGATGTGCGCAGCAACTGATGCTGTGCGTCGGGATTTGATGTCATATCCCAGCGCACAACACTGAAGCCACGCCCACCACCTTCACCGCACTGGAAGGACAGGACACAGAAGAGGAAGAACAAAGAGGAGGAGGAAAAGTGACAGTGACAGAGAAAAGGTAGGAAAACATTCCATGAGAGTGGATTAGTAAGTGTGTGAGAGTGATGGGTGCTATGCTGTAGTTTATGCTGAATGTTTGTGAATCAGTGTGTGTGTGTGTGTGTGTGTGAGATAGCATGGATGTGTAAGTGTGTGGGGGGATAGCATGGCATAGGGAGGCTGTAATCATGTTCCTATCATGCCCAGGTTCCAGCATGTACTAGCTGTCTGGGCATGATAAGAGTGTGATTGCTGTTAGCAATTATATATTTTTTATATATTTTAATAAAAGTGTTTTGGTTTTTTTTAAAGGTGTGGGGGGTCATTTTCGGTTTCAGTTAAGCGAATGCTGAATGTTCAGGTCCAGAATTTTCATTTCAGTGCATCCCTACTATATACTAGGCCAGACACTAAAGTAGGCCTACACCACATCAATGTTTGGCTTAGTATATAGTGATTGGGGTTATGCTGCATTATTGTCAATGTCTGGCTCAAAGTATAGTGATAGGTGTTATGTTGTACCACCGTCAATGTTTGCTTCAGTATATAATGATAGCAGTTATGCTGTACTGCCGTCAATGTTTGCCTCAGTATAAAATGATAGCAGTTATGCTGTAACACGTCAATGTCTGCTTCATTATATAGTGATAGGTGTTATGCTGTGCCCCAGTCAATGTCTGCCTCGGTATATAATGACAACAGTTATGTTGTACCACCGTCAATGTCTGCCTAGTATATAATAACAGTTATGCTGTACCCCTGTCAATGTTTGCCTAACGATAGAAGCTATGCAGTTTTAAAGAGTGTGTGTGTGGGGGGGGTCCCACATACAGGATCCGCCCCAGGTGCCAAATACTCTAGGTACACCCCTGCGCCTTGGAGCCTCCATTCGTGATTCTATCTTTTACCTTCTCCTTTCCCTTCTTCAACCTGCTATCTTCTGTCTCGTCTATCTTCATCCACATTCCAGTGCACAGAACCCAGCAGCAACTTCTAACAATTGTCATTGAGTCTCATTCTCTCAGACTCTTACAAACCCTTACTTACTCTCTCATTTTTGTTTACTCTCTCTCATTCTCTATGGATGTATCCCTACCTTCTATGCTGACCACGTATGCTTCTCTGTCTCGCAGCTCTGCTTCCGTTTCTCGCATTTCCTTGTTCTCCTTTCTCCTCTATTCACTTTTCTCTCTTATTTCTTCGCTCTTCTTTTTTCATCTGCATCTCTCCGGACATAACCTCCTGGAGAGCTTCCGCCAAAATGACAAAGCTTCCGGTGAAGTCCTCTCCTCCTAATCCTCCATTCTGAGCACAAGACGTCACCAGAAGCTCTGCCATTTTGCTTGAAGTTTACACATGGTTATCTTAGGGCATAACCTCATCCTATTGTTTTGTCTATATGATACCATATTAAAATGAAAGGTCGTCTATTATTAAAAGCCATATTTTATAACTTTTAACTGCCAGATATCTAATATAAGATTGACAGACATGTAATGACATAAGTATTTATTGTGTTTCAGAAATCACAGTTTAATGTTTTATTTTTATGATATAATATATGATAGCTATTTGGAGCTCTGATCTCCAACACCTCCTTTAATACAAGCAACTTAATATTAATCAGAGGTATTGGGACTTTTCATGAAAGTATATTTTAAAAATGCATTTTATGGTTACATTTTAATGATATCATACAGATACTTCTCACGCTAAGCATGGAGAAAGCAGGCTTGTCTGGTAATCAATTCACAGGCAACTGGTTAGCTCTGTGTTACCTGTAAGCAACTGATCAGAAACCCCTAGTTTGGTGCATTACTAACATATCTGATATCTAGACAGGTATGTTAGTTTCTTTCCATTTATAAACAAAGACCTTGTGGTAGAAACCAAGCAGCATAGAAAACAATCAAAAATATTAAAGCAGTGTATTTGTTATACTAGGTTATATAAGGTACTTTAATTAATAATGTTTATTCTTAATACTACCAGTATTCCAAAAATATGTTTCAGATACATGACATTTAATGTTGATTTAAGTATTGTCCTTTTCTTTCATATTGTATATGAAAATGTAGCTTTTTACCATAGGTTCCTGTGAGAATTCATTATTAGTTTTGCGTGGTAAAATACATGTGGTCATAGAAATATAATATTTTAGTTGCATGAATTACTAGACTTTTGAGTAGTTCATGTAAAACAAGACAGACTGTTTCTTGTTTTGGAAAGAAGCCTTAAGCTATCATAAAAACTGCCTTTATGACATGCTTGTACTGATATTTCAGTAGAGAATTGTAACTGTAAAACTTAAGTATCCTAAGGCTTGAAATCAGAGCTAAAATTTTAACAAGTTGTCAAAATAAAAATTCAGCTTAGTTTTTGTGATTCACAGGAATGTTTGGTATCACTTTATAAAACACTTTATAATGATAAAAATGTAAGTGCACAAAGAAGTACACATTTTATTTATCATCTTCTTTTCTTTACCCCAAAGATATGACATGGTCTGGGTATATTTCTCATTTCAAGATTAAAAGTGTGTTCTTCTTTAGATAATGCAAGTTTCAAGCAAGGACACATACGTACCTTTCATTTCTTTAAACACCCCTTACCCCACAAGATATGGATTTGATGGGTTTACATTTAAAATAAATAAATACGACTCTATAACAAAACATCTCATACCTGGTAAGATAGAATTTTATAATGTTTAACAATACCCCCTTGGGATAGAGAACCAATCTATTCCCCTTAACCACTCATGTCCGTCAATTAGAATTGTTTGATGTCATCCATTTGGAAAGATGTTGAACCCATCCTGTTCCTCTCCCTCTTCCTCTTCCTTCCTCTCTTATTGTATAGCATGGAGAGGGTTAGGTTTTACATAACATAGTTCTAAAGTAAAATACACCCTAGCAAGCCCCCAGTCTCTATTGTGGGACAGAGAGGTATATCCATGGAAAATGCCAGAAAAGTGGAGATCAGATTTCACTGTAAAAACCCTTGCTACTTTTTTGGGGAAAATGTACCTTACAGAATTGTCAAGCAAAGCCATCATTTTCATTGATTGTCATAAGTAACCTATGGGGGGTAGATGAGGGTAATACATAAAGCCAAATAAAATAATAATATATAAACTAAGCTTTACCTAGCACAATTTCTGTCTATTACTTTTATTATAGTGAATAGATAATGCAAATCCACGGCATCATATGCAATGGTCCATGCAACCAGCAATGATGTTTTGGCTTCAATTTATTTGGTAGCCTTTTATAATGTTTGAGACAATCCATAGGTTAAAGATAATGTTTTAAGGGAAATGTCTGACAATGCTGGATGCCCCCAAAATCCTATGCATTTTGACCAACAGTTAATACAAATATGTTAGAATTAGTTTTTAACATCTTCAAAATTGCTGAATATAAATGTTATTAGAAGAAACTTAATTCATTTATTTTAATGCTTGTTAATTATTTTTTTAAATTAATTGTTCAGGCATAACACATATAAACATATAACAACTTAGGCTTCAGCAACTACATGAACGTATATGCTATTTTAATATCTATGCTATAACAATATTAAAGAAAAAAGCTCCTTTCCTATCTTATTGATTTAATTACTTATCTTATTTATTATATCTCAATAGGGTTATCTGTGTATTATAAATGTATTGTAATCAGTGACTACAAATATGAACACATATTGGAACTATTATTATGCAGGATGTAATATCGCAATAATAATAAATAACTAAAAATATGTTGGAAACTGTATCTGGTACACAGGAATATCAATAGAAAGGAACAGGTTACTCACATGAAAAACTCAATTTTTAAATGCAATAGTATAAAATCATCTCATCATTTTAAAAGGAAATCTAAAAAGCCATGGGATGAACTGCCGATAGAGATAACTGATGCAATTTCTTTCTAAGTTTGGGATCACTGCACCTAAGGTGAAATCCTATTAAAGTTAAAAGGGGTGATTTTTTAGCTATTTATGTGATATTGAGATCATATAGGAAATCTGCTTTCAAAACTGTATGTAATTTAACTATAAAATATCAGTCAATAGTAAAATGTAGATTTGTTGGATATGAGGGATACAAGATGCATTAACTGCTTACTACTAAGACATCAGAAAAAATTACTTCCAGGTCTCCATCTTTTATGCTATATTTTGATTTTTTTATGTTCCAACTGCATTATTTAATCTATCAACAATAATCTGCCACACTCTTGATCATTCTTCTAATTTATTTAACTCAATAACCCCAAGAAAGCTAGATTTAAGTTATATCTGAAACCTGTTGTTGGAACAGGAAGCAATAAAAACTGTACATGCAGATTATAACGGATTACTATATTTACTGAAAAAGATTCTTCAGTGATGTATTTACCTTGGCATCCCCAGATCCCCCCCACACAGCCAGTTGCTGTTCTCACTGCCTTTATGATGTCATATACCACCACTCTGTGTCTTAAGGGTGCACATGCTTTGGGCACTGTCCTCCATAGTGTGAATGGATCCATTGGGGAGATCAGAGATCTGCCTTGTAACTGGCCCATTGAGCAGTGGTCTCCTTGGCTATTTGTCACAACTTTTGCCACCCTAGACCCATCACTGTGGTTCTGTTTTGGTTTTATGTAAGCCCGCTTTCAAGGGAACTAATACAATAACAGATCTTCTAAGGAAATTAAGAAACTTTAGAAATATACTATATGTTTGGGTTTTAGTGAGTTTAGTTCCAGGACAAATTATTTCCAGGCGGAGTCATCTCAATCAGAGGACAAACCCTGATACTTCTGAAATCTGGCTATTGTGTGGATGTGAATAAGCTGGCAAAAAAAACCAAAAAAAAACATGGGTTATATACTTGGGAATTCCCTGGGCCTGATCTAGAGTCTCTGGGTGAATGTTTCTCCAGCTTTCTCTGGCCAGAGGAGCAACATTTGGTCGTGCCCACTTACCCATAAAGGCTACCTTTCCGAATGTTTGAGGCTGTTTAAGGCTAGTCCCACCCACTTGGCGAGGCCACTCCCAAGTTCTCTTTTAATGGTTAAATCTAATTTTGAATATATGGATTACCTTATTATGATATATGATACTTGAAAAAACTGATTGGCCAGTAATTCGGGCTAAGCTAGCTTTTTCCTTGGATGGCTTTTATTTTGCGTAACTAGTGACAAAAGCCTAAGGATAGTTGCCAATTAATATACATGTGTATAAAAGGTGATGAAATGTGTATTCCAAGCAAATATTCAACTGAAGACTAGACATGGCTCAATGCCTATTTGTTTATGTGGAACTATCAGTACACAGAAAGCCATATAAGAACTACCTGCTATAGAAGTAATTTTCACAGATGTAAAGTTGTTTAGCTTTTGTCTGTTAAATAACAAAATAATAATATACAATGCATTGATAGTTTTAAGTCTATAGACTAATGTGTCGAGAAAAAAATCATCTAAATTTTCTGTAATGCAGGAAATAAATATTTATTACTAAGTCTTATCCTATACCTGAAGCATTAGAGCTTTATTTATCTGCATCTGCTTCCATGTAGCTTCTCAGGTTAAACAGCCTTATCTAGTTTTTATTTGTATTATTGCTACAATTCCTAACTACAGTAATTTTTAACTACAGCAATATAGACAATAATGTCCAAATTCTCTTCTGTTTTGAAAATATTATAAATATATTTTTTTAGAAAACATGCATGTCGCCGTAAACATCTGTTCCGGGTTCTCTTTTGCCTTCACATGATTTTTAAAAATTAAAGTTAGCTTCAGAGAATAGGAACAGCTGAGATAATATTCCATCATGTTCGATGTAGACGTTCAGGGAGGGTACATTAAACTTTAATACTATCTATGCAATATATTCTTAAACACTCTAGAAGTAGCTGACGTGCACAAATGTTAAGGGAAAATAAGCTTTTATGTGCTAGATTAGACTGTTGGATTTTCATAGAAAGTATTTTTAAGGCACACATTTCCATTGCACTGAGGAAAATTGTCCCTTTAGAATACAGTAATTTAATAGATAATAGCAGTCTGTCTAGTCTGGAAACGGCCTGATGATGAAATCCTATGACTTTTCCAAAGTAAGCGTTCAAAAGTATGGTTTACATAATAGTTGCCCAGAGTCACACTAAATTTAACAATTGGAACAGTTATTATAAAACTGTATATATTTTTATACTTTTTACTGATATAGTTTTATATAATTGTTTTTATAGCCTATGTTTGTTCCGTTTTGTATCTTAAAGTTATTGTTTAATATATTTATTAATGCAAAATTGGTGCATATACAAGAAAAGTGATAATCCATGAAATTCATATATAAGCATCTGCATACTCTCTAGCAGGCTACGCTGGATAAAATGGATAATGGATAATTCTATTCAGTCTCATTTGAGGTTAGCTGCATAATTCTGATAAATATGTCTCTATTTATAAATCTACTTGTCATAAGGCTGGGATGGACTGCCCTCAAGGTGAGTGATGTCTGTGTTACAGTGAATGTGAGTTTCAGGAACTGAGTATGCCAGGAACTGAACCATGGACATTACATTACATTATATTTATTAATAAAGCGCCGGCCGATTCCGCAGCCCTGTTACAGTCATTAGAACAATTTATAAACACATACTATAACAAACTGGTGCAAAGGAGAAGAGGGCCCTGCTCTTGCAAGCTTACAATCTAGTCGGTGGTTGAGGGGAGTGAGACAATAGGAGAGGACGGCTTTCATTAGGATGATTGTTGGGAGCACTGTAAAGGAATGTTGTAGGCTTCCCTGAACAAGTGGGTTTTTAGAGAGGTTTTGAAGGTCAAGTGCGAGGCAGAAAGTCTGACGGAACGGGGAAGGGAATTCTACAGGATGGGAGCGGCGCGGGTGAAATCCTGAATACGGAAGTGGGAAGAGCTAACAACAGTAGAAGAAAGCCGCAGGTCATGAGAGGAGCGAAGAGGGTGAGTAGGGGTGTATTTGCATAGGGGGATAGAGATGTAAGGGGGTGCCGAGTTGTTGAGGGCTCTATAGGTCAGGGTTAGAAGTTTAAATTTGATTCTACAGGGTATGGGGAGCCAATTAAGTGATTGGCATAGAGGAGCAGCAGATGAGGAGCGGCGGCAGAGAAAAATTAATCTAGCTGCAGTGTTGAGGATGGATTGAACCGGTGAAAGGCGGGAGAGGGGGAGACCTGTTAGTAGGCAGTTGCAATAATCCAGACGGGATATCACAAGGGAGTGGATTAGTAATTTGGTGGTGTCTTGCGTGAGGAAAGGGCGGATTCGGGAGATATTGTGCAGGTGGAGGTGGCAGGATTTGGTGAGGGACTGGATGTGAGGGATGAAGGAGAGAGCAGAGTCAAGGGTGACACCAAGGCAGCGAACCTGGTCTGTTGGTTGGATAATGGAGTTATAAACAGTAATAGAGATGTCAGGAAAAGTGGACATAGCAGATGGCGGGATTACCATGAGTTTGGTCTTAGAGATGTTGAGCTTTAGGTAACGGGACGCCATCCATGATGCAATTCCTGATAGACAGTCAGTGAGGCGAGTTAGAAGAGAGGGGGAAAGGTCAGGAGCAGAAATATAGAGTAGGGTGTCATCTGCATATAGGTGGTACTGGAAACCAAAGGAAGAAATACGTTTTCCGAGGGAAGAAGTGCAGATGGAGAATAGCAGAGACCCAAGAACTGAGCCTTGAGGAACACCAGTAGATAGTGGTAGGTAAATGAGACACTATAAGTGCAGTTAGAAAGGAAGGATTTAAGCCATGAAAGAGCTATGTCACGCATGCCATGAGCATGGAGGGTTTGTAGGAGAAGGGGGTGGTCGACTGTGTCAAAGGCTGCTGAGAGGACCAAGAGAACAAACCAGTGAAAATTGGCCTTTCATTTTAGCTGTGAGAAGGTCATTAGTAATCATAGTCAGTGCAGTCTCTGTTGAATGCTGTGGATGGAAACCAGACTGTAGAGGGTCAAGTAGAGAGTTTGACGAGAGAACGTTTTTTAGTTGATTGTAGGTTAATCATTCCAGCAGTTTGGAAGCTAGCGGGAGAAGTGAAACTGGATGCAGTAATTTGATGGGATGTGGGATCAAGTGAAGGTTTCTTTAGGATATGGGGAGATGATGGCATGTTTGAATGAGGATAGGAATGCAAGAGGACAGGAGATTAAAGATGTGGGTTAGGGTTGGTAGGACACTAGAGAAATTGGTAGGAGATGTGTGAAGGGAGGTTGAGTACCATATTTGACACTATGGGAGGATGTTATCCCTGATGATGTCAATTTTGTTTTTGAAGTAGGTGGCAAGCTCTTGGGCAGAGAAGTTGGAGGGCAAGGGAGGTGCTGTGGGTCTGAGAAGGGTGTTAAATGTGGAGAATAGACATTTAGGGTTATGGGAAAGAGAGGTGATTAATTAAATGAAATATGTTTGTTTAGAGAGATGGAAGGCCAATGTATAGGAGTGGAGCATGAATTTGTAGTGAATGAAGTCTTCAGGTGAATGAGACTTCCTCCACAGGCGCTCAGCGGTGGACCTTGGTGGTGTTATTCCTACTCTCTGCAGGTTTAACAATTTAACCTGCTACCTTGGCCCCAGTTCTAATACACTAAATATCAAAGGCTTGACAATTTCCTAACCTCCTTCTAGATGTGCCTAGTCAGATGTATAGCCTACAGTCCATAACAAAACACCCTGCATTACTGCCTTATTATTTTTGTTGTTTGCTCCCAGTGTTTCAGCTTCTTCATCTATTGCTTATCCATGTTTTGATCTTGGTCTGCCTGATAAGTCATGCTGTCTCCAATCCACTGATAACTTTCCATAACACCAATTTGATAACAATTAATTTGATAACACCACCTCCCTTGGCAGTGAATTCCACACTTTTATTGCCCTTACTGTAAAGAATCCTTTCCTTTGTTGTCTATAAAACCTTTGCTCTTCCAGTCTCAGAGGGTGACTTCTTGTTTTTTGTACATTTTTTTGCATTTTGCCCTGCATATATTTATATAACGTTATCATATTCCCCTCTAATACACCGTTTTTCTAGTGTATATAATTTTAACTTTTTAGTCTCTCTCATAACTAATATCTTCCAATCATCTTATTATTTGTGTAGCTCTCCTTTTGCACTTTTTCTAATTACAGAATGTCCTTTGTAAGGACCGGTGCCCAGAATTGTACCGCATATTCAAGGTGAGGTCTTACCATTGACCTGTAAAGAGGCAAGATGATATCCTCTTCTCGCCAAAACCTTATTGGCCCTTTCAGCTGCTTGCTGGCATTGTGCACTGTTGCCAAGTCTGTTGTCTACCATTATTCCCAAGCCCTTCTCATAAGTAGTTTTTCCCAGGGATATTCATAGTATAGGTTGTATTGTTATTATTTTTACCATTATGCATAACTTTGCAATTATCTATGTTAACTCCCATCTGCCACTTGCCTGCCCAGTCCCCAACTCTGTCAAAATTCTCCTGCAAAGAAGACACATTAAGATTAGTCTGAATTATAATTTTGTGTCATCAGCAAAAACTGTGACATGGCTCTCAATGCAGCTTGGGAGATCATTTATAAGCAAATTAAAAAGAAGAGGACCCAGCACTCTACTTAATACCTGTGTACAGTCTGAGAAACACCCATTCGCAACAACTCATTGCATTGTATCTTTTAGCCTATTTCTGTTAATTTGTATTATAACAGAATAATCTGTCCCTACTATGAAGACCGCTGGATCAGATTCTGCACTCACTGAGCAGGTTTGTTTCATACAGTGGGAACTTTCAATACACCGTGGTCATGGTGGCTCACCTCAAAAGACGTCTGATGGCCTCTACCAGTCCCTTGATGTTCTTATGAAAAAAGACAGAGCCGTCTTTTCCTATTGTACAATTGATCCCTTATAGTGTAATAACACTGAGGTTAGTTAAGCACTAATAAAGTCATCTCCCATCCTGGTCCACCTCCCATCCTGGTCCACCTAAATAAAGATTTGCCATTTATTGTAGAGATTGATATTTTAGATTCTGCTGTTTGGGTTAGGACTAGGCCTAAGAATGTGTTACCCCTTTGTACATTTTACTCTCAACAATCCAAAAAACATGCCACCCACCCATTACTAATCTGAAAAAGTGGGGGCAAACTAATAAATTGTAATTTAATCCACACTTTTTTTTTAACTGCTCAAATACTATCTATTAGCTATTGTGAGGTAGGTCTGGGATCGCCCCTCGCTGAGGTCAAGGGACAAGCGCTGTCTTCATTCAAACCAGGCACACAGCAGTAAATTCGTGCAATCTGACACAGGGTCAGGTTTATTAGAAAAGGTTGCAGGGACAAACGAAATATAACAGTAACAAAAGAAACACCTTGCCTGTCCGGCACTTACTATACATAGGATGTCCCTCACTACCAGCTGGAGAGCTTCTCTCTGCCAACTTAACATAATATGTCCAGCAACCTTTACTCACACGTCTCTCCCACAGTCAGGCTTTCTGTGTCCTCAGCTAGAGAGAGCTACCTGCCCTCCTGGCTTCCCTTTTATATCCACCCTCTAATTCACTTAATTAATCACCTAGCAGGTGGAAGTCTCAGGTGTTACTCCACATAGGAAAGGAATCTAGGAGAAACATAACTCCCTTCCACCACCAATCCTACATGACTGTCACACTATGCATTAAAGATGAAAAGAAATGTGAAATTAAATTAATGTACGTATGTTTAACCAGGGATTTCATCTGTGAGAAAAGCATCAGTAAAGATGTTCAGGTATCACCAAACCAAAGTAAAATATGAATTGGTCAATGTCATCTTCAGGTTATTTTCCCCTGATAATCTGACTATTCAACCATTCAACACTGAGGTTCAGGAGCAAACCATGAGAGTACCCAGTCCCATGTTTACTAGATAAAAAATAGTATACTGTTCCTAACCATTTGGTTAGGCTATGTTTAGTATAAGTTAAACAGAAACAGGGGCTTTCCCATTAAAATTATTAGTAGAGTAAAATGATATACTCTACTTCCTTTGAGCTTCTCCTAGCTATTTATTAACAGACACAATATTGAGTTTAGTTTCTAATCTAGGAACATTTTAATTAAACCCAATAATCCTTTAATGAAATTATTCCCTAGTGAATCTTGTCAATTTTTATTTAAAATTTGATTAAGCTCATTTCATATTTTACTTCCAAAATAAGAATCTTTCTTCATAAAGTGTTTTTTCATTACTGGGAAAGAAGATATTAATAGTCGAATTATTTTGCGGTATTTTTACACCTATTGCATGGAACAGCTATGATGACACATTTTCTCAAAGCTTACCTAAAATGTATTTTTTTCTTAATTAGTGTTGTGAAGCCATGTACTACAAACATATCACAATAGTTATAAATTCATTTAAGGATTGATAATTGTGTTACACCTTACCTAGCTATAGAGAAGGGTAGCAAATAAGTTTGGTTACAGCTTAGTGTACATACAATTAGCTACTGACACATGAGAATCGGTTATACCCCATAAACCATTGCTGGACTATCTTTGGTAATTCAGCTATTATGTACTATGGATTCCATTGTACATAGCAAGTGTTATGATTTGTATAAGCCAGAGCATGGGCATCGCCAGGAGGGCTGAAGCCCCAAGTCTTTTATTTGGCAGACCTGAATCGAGACTATGACACAGAAGTATACTTGAGCTGCCTGGCTGAATGCGGGATTAACAATCTTCATAGCTGATTTTCGATTCATGTCTACCTGGACTTCAGCACTACCTCACCACTCATGGCTACCCTGACTGCAACGTTCCTAATGCAGGTTTAATGACCTCACTCTACAAGCGGTACCGTATGATATAAAGACAGTAGCCACGAGCAGCAAGCCAGAGCTGGAGTCCTGGGAAAGGTAAATCGGAAATCAGCTCTTCTCACAGTGATAATAATGTAAAATAATCAAGCGGTTGCGCTATACTCGTCACCAGTTAGCTCCAGCACTGGGGTTTAGTAAGAATATAGTGGTGGGTGGGGTGGGATGACCTTATGAGTATTTATTGGGTGTGAACACCTTTTTCTTGAAAGAAGTCTTATTGCCACCTGTATGGGAATAATAAACCTCGAGAGTGCTCATTCTGTTACGAAGGAAGTTATACAAAACGTCCATAGCACCAGGGTGCCGAGATTTGTATAAAAGTATAAAAAGCAAGGGAGTGTTGTATAAAAGTACACAATCTTCAAATGTGCCACTAAAAGGCTTCAGTTAACAAACATGTTATATGTTAGTTAATTTTATTATACATTTAAATGTAAAGCATATAATCAAGATGATTAATAACATAAAATCATATTGCATTTAAAAAATATGCAATAAAAGCTGTTGTAAAAAAACACATTTGTCTTTTAAATAAACAAAAACCCTTTTCAAGATTGTGGTAATATATGTTAATGAGTTCTACATCTATCAATTAACTTTTATAAATTACATTACTGCAAAGTCAGTGATGGTTAAAGAAGAATATGCTCAATTATTAAAGTGGAATGTATCCCATTTTCCTGTGGTTGTAATTATTCACCCCACTTTACTGATTAAAATGTATTCAGTGCGCTGATTTAGTTGGTTATGTATACAAGGTGATTTTACAAGGAACACAGTATTTTATAATATAGTACTGATCACAGGTAACAAGGTATCGAAAGCTTCCATTATATCACATGTTTAAGAACTAATATTTCTTATGAATTATTAAAGTGTCACTGATCCTTGCTTAAGGTATAAACCCAGTCACGTATTATGGACCTTTGCACATGTCCTTTGTCATACTATCTTTGTATAAAGACAAAAAAAGCAACTAGATTGTTACTTCTTGGTTCTTCCTAATATGCAATAACAACAAGGACAAAAACGTGATACAGTAGTTAATTCCTGTTTATTTGGTTTTATTAAAATTTAACAACACTTGGAGCAAATAACAGAGAACACATGCACATGTATGATTATTGTATATTGTATTATGCATGGAAGGTTATTGTAGTATGGCTTTAGTGGTCTTCATTTAATTAAGGTTCCTATTTCGCCTTATATTTAGTTGTATATCCATATGTTTTATTTCATATCAGGAAATATGGACATTTTACGTCAAACTTGCATATTAACTGAGTTACTTTAAACAGATAAGGTGCATACACATACTACGGCATCCCTTATGGTGCAGCTGTGCTCCTGGGCCTTAGGAG
Source organism: Spea multiplicata (assembly GCA_009364415.1). Classification (NCBI taxonomy): domain Eukaryota; kingdom Metazoa; phylum Chordata; class Amphibia; order Anura; family Pelobatidae; genus Spea; species Spea multiplicata. Next base: position 386 of record VKOC01048395.1, on the reverse strand, counting down.
GTCCCAGGACTTGTTGGTGCACGACTGCGCTCTTTTGAGCTACTGTTAACATTCGTTTTAATGCCACAAGATGTGTATGACTTCAAATATGACTTCAAGTAGTGGTTTCAGACATACACGCACATTCTCCAAGACACAGCCTATCTACAGGATACATAAATACATACAAAACCTTTTTAAAATAAATTGCAGATGAGGCTATTATGTTGTGTATATTTAAATATTTATATATATATATTATATATATATATATAATTTTTTATTTATATATAGTAGTAGAAGCATTATTAAACACTCATCCACATCTACCAGACAAGCCAGAAGGCTTGTTTTTCCCCCAGAAATCCCACGGTGTTGCCATAACCACAAGGAATTCTGGGTAGGCG
>VKOC01048391.1:0-11447 GCA_009364415.1 Spea multiplicata | reverse complement strand
AAAATTGCAGACTGCACGACATCCTTTAGGGGCCCCAGGTCTTGTCTTGGCTTCTGACGGGACAATAGTAGGTAGAGAAAATCTTGCTCAGTATGAAAAGCATTTAAGTGAACACAAGTCACTCCTATGTAAACGGCTACCTAATGAGTCTAAACAAGTTTCTTTGATAAGCCAAAATGATTCTGAAAGAATCCCTAGCTCCTTTTCTGAACCCCTTGTCCTTGGCACGGTTCTGGTCTCTGATAAAGCTGAGGTAAAGAAGAAAAAGAAACCTGGTGGTCGCAAAGAGAAAATTATGACAGCCCATACAGAGGAGTCGCGCCACGTTCTGCCACCAGATTGTACCTATGCCTCTGATGGGACTGTAGTGAGGCTTAAAGACCTACAGATTTATGAAGATATGTTGTATACTAATTCTGACTAGTTACCTGTTCACGCCCTGTCTGTCTGGTTTTCTGTATTAGGGACTGGAGTGTGCTGTTTTTAGCAGTTCCTTTTAGTGTGGTCCCTCTTCGTTTCAATTTTTGTCGCGTCCTGAGTTCGCTCCTTAAAGAGGGGGTACTGTGACATTCTGCCCTGGTTTCCTGGCTCCTGTATTATGTATTCAGGTTTTTGGACTGTTCCTAGTTCCGCCTCTAGTGGCCGCTCTGCCTATGTTTCTGCTCTCCTCCTATTATTGTCACCTGTCCTCGTTACCTGCTGGCCTGCAGTATAAAGGGCTGTAGCTCCCTGCAAACTGGGCCTTGGCATTGTAGTAATAGGACCGGTTTGCCCTGGCCCTGTTCCTGTATATTTCCTGGCTTCCTTCTATACCTGTTCCTGTATTGCTCCTGCAAATTCGTGTGCCCTGCGAGTGGGCTTCCTGTCGTGTGCCCTGCGAGTGGGCTTCTTGTCGTGTGCCCAGCCTGAGGACTTCCAGCAGCGTGTCCAGTCCTGTGCTCTGCCAGTGAGCTTCCAGTCGTGTGCCCTGACAGTGGGCTTCTATTTCAGCATCAGCCTTGCCAGTTCCAGTCCTGCACTTCTGTCTGCTGTGTGCCCGTCTACCTTGCACCATGAATCGCGGCGTACAAACAGACAACACTATCCCTGCACCGAGGCACCTCGCTAACCTGCTTACCCAGTGTGTGACAATTCTCCTATCTATCCCTGTATTTGACCCGGCTTGACCCCGGCTATCTGATTTCTGGCTTCCTGACCTTGGGTTGCTTTATCGTCTATCCTGATCTCTGAGGCTATTCTTGCGGATAAACATTGCCCTGTTCTGCATCAGTGTCTCCTCAAGTACTCTGAGCATGACAGAACTGAATGTTTCTTAGAGCATTGTAATAACATTTGGAAGTGTGGTCAGAGATGGACCAATGGGACACTATACATGGGACATTGAGCTGAGAATACGCAACAAATTAGGTGGCCTTGTGGAGGACCCTGGAATGTGCAGACAACAAATTCAGATTCTGACATGTTAGAAAATATACCTGTCAGGAAAAATGTTTTATTATTTTTTTTCTCCAGTCTAAATTTCATATTTCTTCAAGATCTCCGTGGGTGTGGAACTAATCCTACCAGATTAGAGAAGAATCTTAATTATGGTTTCAGCGTAAATTGACACATTGTAATGTAGCAGAACAGTAGTTCTAACTGATAGACAACAGAAGTCTTCTGTATGTGAGGTCCAGGAGTCTCTACGTACATTACCAATGCCTTCTGTGATTTTTCTACTAGAGGATAAAGAGATTCTTTTTAATTGCAGTTCTTGTTGTCATGCTTATTTTTTACAGTAGGCTTGGTACTTAATGTGTGAGAAAAAAGTTAGCTGGAGTAAGCTTCAAGAAAAAGGGGGAAGGCTTGATTCCATAAACCGTGTAGAAGGGAAAAACAGGTATCCCGGAAGTCAGTGATTATGGAGATTTTTACACTCTTTAGTATAGCTTTGACCTAAGCCAACTGCCAAATGTTACAAATTAGTGCTTTCTATTTTTGTGGTCCTGCCCCATGCCCATCATTCTGCTTTTCTGCTGCATCACACATAGGATATGGGACATGGTCATGCTTTCTTCTGACTGCTCTTCTACGCCCCCCCGATGTACATTTGTGTCACTGGTATTGATTGTGGTTAAGTGAGACTTAGTGCATAGGCCTTTTCGGCCATATACAGTACAGTCAATGAGAGACAGAGCACTCTATTGATGTTTTTCAATGAGAAAGACAGAGAAAAAGAAGAGATGGGAAAAAAGACTGGTGATAAGAATGCAAAGTTTGTTGTATAAGTGAAAAAGAGAAAAGAAAAAATGAGCAGGGTGTATAACAGAGAAACAGAGAAACTTTGTGTCAATCGTGTGGATTGACACGAAGCTTAGCCCTCTGGTGATTGGCTTCCTAGTATGACTTTATGATAGCCAATGAGGATCCACCAAAGTGGAAGTTCAATATCCAACGTGTTCTAGGTGCAAATCAATCAATGTATGCTCCTCCTAATTAGTTATATTGAGAGGCTTCCTGATTCTGCGTTATGTTGTTACTCTTGTAGTTCATTTGGAGATTCTTCTCTGGAGTAGCATCTCACTCCGAGGAACAGGGACATATCCTGGCCAACTAGGCCTAGGGTGGCAGGTCCAGGGGCGATCAACCCCACAGGTGTCCCAACTGAACTATTTATGCTGTGGTGGCTATGCTGGCTCAGCACAGCCTCCGTAGACTTCATTACAAGCCACTGCGCGACCTTAAAGTACAGCATGCCAGGATACAACGTTATGAACGTGCGCATTGCTTTTTAGTGTCCCGGAGATCCAACCACAGAGGTGAAGGTGACTGGGGGTCACTGCCCTAGGCTAGACATGGGGGGGGCACCTATAGCCCACCTATAGCGCTGTGAGGCAACGATGGCCAGAGACGTCAAAACATCAAAACATTTTGATATTTGAGATATATATATTTGCCTTTTAGCTACAATTTATGATACCACCGATTGCAAAAAAGCGCATGTATCCTGCAACGAGATAAGATGTTGATGGTGACCATTGTCCTTCATTTCTTTTGTTCCATGGTTTACTCTTAGAGCACACGGTTGCTGTCACTTTGAATGCTTGTAAAGCGATTTTTATTACCCAGATATTCTCCTAATAAGGAAATACATTTGCTGTTTTGGTGATGTCATGAAAATCAGCCTCTGAGTATTATTTTTTTTGTTGCTGATTGAGGAGGATAAGGTGTGGTTTTGGCAGTCAAACATTGGTTTGGCTAACTATTGTTCTAACGTTGACTGGTTTATGGGACACGTAAAAGAGACATTTTGTAAAGATGTTTTCACAAGAATTATTTAACGCCAAATGATCTCAATTAAATATTTCCGTAGCGTTGAGTAATTTTTTTAAAACGTTTTTTTTTTTCTGCATAAAGCCATTAAATTTCCATCTACGGTACATATGAAAATGTTTTAATTTGATTCAAATGATCAGAGCCCCCATGGTGAAAATATATGTTCTTTTACAGCATTGCTACTTTATAAACATAGTGAAGCAGTTAGTGGTCAGAGATCTGGTGAAGGTGACTTGTTCTATAGCAGCAAAAATTCTAAATCCAAGTTTTTCCAGCAAGTATTCAGTCGGGAAAAATACTAAGAACATTTTCCTTACTCGTTTCGATTCTTCTGTTTACATAGAAACATTGTATTTGATGGTAGATAAGGTCCATCTCGTCTGCCCAATTTTTTCATGCTGTAAAAACCTCAAGCCGTATTAGATCATTGTTTTTTTCTTGTACAAAGTCAGTTTTCTTCTGCTAAAAATAATTTAAACAAAAGAGACTCACATTGAGGAGCTGAGTCCGAATCTCTCGCACTCACTAAGGATGAAGTCATCTAAGCAGATAGAAAAAAAACATTCTTCTATCTTATGTTGGCTCTGGACACTCCTGTGAGTGAAATCAAACATACGTAATAAAAAATAACTAATTGGAAAAACTGCAGTTTCTGTAATATTTGGAATCGATTTAAAGCTATGTCATTTTATGTATCTAGGTCACATCTTTTGTCCTCCAGATCTTCTTGGACATCCCAAAGCCACCTAGTGGTGTTCAGAGTGCTAGACCAGCAGTATCTGGAGGAACTCTGAAAATGTCCATCTCTTTGGTGGTTGGAATCCAAATGCCAGAAAGTAACACCAGAAGATATTAGCTTAAGACTTTTTAGTTATTATTATTATTATGGCCTCTTATTTATGTAATTTATGCAGCTCTTCTTACAATGCGTACGTTCAATACATTCTTCTTACAATACGTACTTCTTACAATACGTACGTTCAAAGAGAATCACAAAACTAGAACCGTTAGACCAAGGGTGTCTTCACTAGATGCCGTGTAATGTTTTTGGAGTTAAGATTGTTGGGATCCAGTCTCATGATTTGACGGCAAGGACATTCCAACAGCTACAAAAGAAGGGTTGCGTCTCGGAAGATGCACCTCTTTTTATAAAAGATCCATCAGCAAATGGAAAACAAAGTGGTTTCTATCAGAGATGCTGAATTATTTAATGTTGTCTCTTTATGGTATGGAATTATTGAAAGCCTTACTTTCCTTGTATAATGTATATAAAGGGCATGTGCTTGGGGTATAGTGCTTCTCGCGTGTCTGTATAGATACTACTTACCTTGTCACATATATACTGAAGGTTACCAGGGAACGCTATTTATTTGTGTTAAGGATTTGAGGTGTAAATAGAATATTAAATATTCCATGTGTGAAAAATGTTTTTTTTCGTGTTAGAGAACATCACGTCATGTTCTGTTAATCTGGAAGGCTGATTCATCAAAGTGCTAAAACAACTCACTGCTTAAAGCATTAACCATACAATAACACGGCATTGTGCGATTCCTTTTCTTTTTTTTATGTGAGGTGAGATAATATTGGCCCATCCCTTGAATATTTACTTTTGTACGTTCAAGTCGCTACCAAATAAAATAATTTAAAATGATTAAAACATTAAAAAAAATAAGTATCATCTACATGTCAGCATCGAGTAAAATTCTTTTTTGTAGGCTAAAAAATAAATGTTTGGATTGTTTATAAATATCAGTCCAGATGGCGTTTTAAATGTGGTTTTATCACCATAGCAACCGGTAGAATAGCTGTGCTGCCTTTTCCATTCTGTTACTGTGGTAATAAAACATTATTCAAACACAAAAAATATTCTTTATATATCCCACTATTATTAGTTTATTGGATCGTGAAGACATTAATTTAATATTTAACAGAATAACTAATTCTATTTTTTCAGAATTTAGGGCCAGTGTACTTCATATCACTATACAGCGTATAATAAAAAGATAGAACAATTATAAGTACTGTTATAAACAGAAAATAACACAACAGAACATTTCGATGACAGGAATTAGACTTCATCAAATTGGGGTTACTGTGCCGCATTAATAATTTCCTCTATATTTACTTGTGACAATGAAGATAATAAGAAAAGTGTGTTTTTGATATGTAAAACATACATGTAATGGGCGGCGCTAATGACAAGGGGTGTGGCAAAAAGGTAGGGAGTGGCCAAATTAGCGCCACTTGCTGCCTCTGCGTGCACGGTCTGTGCCACCTGAAAACCAGGTATCCGGGGCAAATATGGAGGGGTACCAGTGATGTACGGCCAAGTCACAACAATCCACTGATTTCTCTTTTCGTTGTTTTGTAAACAGATGCAGTATAGATGCGCTCAGTAGTTAGGTTATAATATATTAAATATTACGTTAATATTGCTGTTGGGGGTGATAAGCCTTTTGAGCCAAATCATATTGGACCAAAAAAAAGACTTTTGAGTAGGGAAAGGGACTTTAAATGTCTCCCTGCCTCTCCACATGCATTATTAATGCCAGGATAGAGTATCTGCCCTATGTAACTCCCTCGGTAACGAAATATTATCCTTTGAAGGATCAGCAGGTATGACGAGGAGGACAGATGGACTGCAGGTTAGTCTCAAGCTTTTTGCTACAGCATTGCAGGACAGTACAAAGTTACAAAGAAATCAATATCCAAAGGAAGTTACATAGAAGAAAAGGGAATACGGGACCTGCTTAACAAAAGTTTGGGTCTTGTCTTAATCCAGAGGGTTTATTCACTAAGCAGCGAAGTATAATGAGTTCTAAGGGAGGGGGTGTAAAGGTCTCGTAGACTTAAAGCAGATCCCATGTTACAGTTCTGTACACCTAATAAAATTATATATATATATATATATATTCACTTTTACATCCACTTTATGTGCACACTATGGGGGCAGCCATCTTTCCTTCCTGTTCTTGGAATCCGGATTGACCTTCATCCACAATAAATGGTCCCTGATACATTGCTGATTATTGGTTATTTCAGGCAGCCAATCAGCAATTTAACAAAGAGACAGAGGTAACTTACTTTAGAGGAATAATCCTGCAGATCCCAATAAAAGGAATCTAACATGACCGCTCCAACTGGTGGACAACCTGGATTTGGCCAATCCACATCCCGTCTTAACAAACTCTTATTCTGTCCTGTCATGAAAGCCCTCTGCCTATACCATTCATGTCTAAATTAACTCACTGTGTTAACCTCTACCACTTCTGCTGGAAAGCTCTTCTGTTTATCTACCACCCTATACAGTTTCATTTTTGTGGACCTGGTTAAGGCTAGGTTTCCACTTGGGTTTTTGTCCGGCGTTTTTTTCATGATGAAAAACGCCAGGAAAACTGCCAAGAAAACTGCCACTGCATTTACCTGCGTTTTGGCGTTTTTTCTGCATTTTTTTCTGGCGTTTTAGCCTTTCTGTGGAAATTGCTTTTTTGACCTTAGGCAGTTTTTCCAGCCTTTACAAGTTAGAAGTTTCACCCAGCTAAAAGGGATTAGGATAAATGGCAAGTATCTGCCCTCTCCTGATGTCATTTACTTGGTAGACCCTTTTGTCTCTTTTCTGTGGTTTGTAAGGCATGCTTTATTTCGAATGTCTGCTCCTCTGGGAAGATTGGCCCCAATGATGGTGCAAATTGTTTGCTGTTGCTTTTTGCACGCAGGATCCGGTCGCGTATGTTTGTTTGTAATGGCATGTTTGTTCCAAATGGTGTAAAATTCAATATGAACCAGTCCAGGACTTTGTTTTGTGTGAAACTGTTTGTTTCCAGCCTATTTCTCATAGGACACACAGATACTGGGTCCATCCTCTGCATTGTAACTGTGGGAAAAACGCCATAAAAAACGCCAAGGCAATAAACCCACTTGGCTTTTTCAGGCTAGGTTTCCACTTGGGTTTTTTTTGCTAAAAACGCCTATAAAAACGCCAATAGCGCCACCTGGCGTTTTTTTTGTGAAAAACGCTGCAGCCAGATGTTAGCTGTTCTTCAATAGGAAATCGCAAAATGCCATTTCCACTTGGCGTTTTTCTGTTTGGCGTTTTTTCAGTCCTCTTTGGCGTTTTTCTGCTTTTTTGGGCTCTGTGGCAGTTTTTCAAAATCGCAGCATGTTGACACTCTGGCGTTTTTTGCAAGAAATCTTGGCTTTTTTTCTCCAATAGAAGTCTATGGGAGAGAAAAAACGCCATGAAAAAGCCATGTGGGTTTATTGCCTTGGCGTTTTTTATGGCGTTTTTTCCACAGTTACAATGCAGAGGATGGACCCAGTATCTGTGTGTCCTACAAGAAATAGGCTGGAAACAAACAGTTTCACACAAAACAAAGTTCATATTGAATTTTACACTATTTGGAACAAACAAACAAATAAACAAACAAAATACCCGACGCATCAACCGGATCCTGCGCGCCAAAAGCAACAGCAAACAATCTGCACCATCATTTGGGGCCAATCTTCCTAGAGGAGCAGACATTCGGAATAAAGCATGCCTTAAAAAACCACAGAAAAGAGACAAAAGGGTCTACCAAGTAAATGACATCAGGAGAGGGCAGATACTTGCCATTTATCCTAATCCCTTTTAGCTGGGTGAAACATCTAACTTGTAAAGGCTGGAAAAACTGCCTAAGGTCAAAAAAAGCAATTTCCACAGAAAGGCTAAAACGCCAGAAAAAACTGCAGAAAAAACGCCAAAACGCAGGTAAATGCAGTGGCAGTTTTCTTGGCAGTTTTCCTGGCGGTTTTCATCAAGAGAAAAACGCCGGACAAAAACCCAAGTGGAAACCTAGCCTTAATCTGCTGAATTTATTACTTTTTTCAACTAAACGTGGTGATTTTGGTTTTGGTGTGCCGTGGCAGATTGGACCTGTTTCAAGTGAGATCTCTGACTCCCCAGCTGGCTTATTTACTTTAATTACTTATTTATTTACTTTAATTACTATCCCTATCCTGCACAACCTCCATAGTATGCTGTCCCCAGGTACTGAGCATCCTTAAGAGTCGGCACAAAACAATGCATAGGAAGTGGCCGCAGCTGCTCGACATAAAACTCTTTTTAACATAAGCTTATTTTTGTTTACTGAAGATTGCATATAAAATTTGAATAAATATATTTTGCATGCTATATGCAAACTCAAACAATCCCAAGCGCGTCCCAATCCTAATTCAATAATATAACATTTTATATAAAGAAGGCCAAAAATGAGAACCAGGTGTTCGTTACACTCACATGCATACACTCACGTATGTATATGTAATAGACATGTGCAAATGACCAAAAAGCGATTTGGACATTTTTTGGATTACTTTTTGGCTCATTAGTTTTCGGGCAACAAATTTTGTTCAGCAAAAAATTTGAGGGCATTTTTAATTCGGGAATTAAATTAGTTACCCACATTCACTCTCACACTCTTTCATGTTCACTCTCTCTCATGCTCTCCAAATATTTCCCTACCTTCTCTGCCGACCACTTCCGTTCCTGGCGACCATTCCGCTTCGGCATCTTCGTCTTCAGTCTTTTATCTTCTATCTTCAATCTTCTATTTTCATCTGTTTCTCCACAGATGTATCTTCCGGCTGGAAATTCCACCAAAATGGGGCTTGCAGTGAGGTCCTCTCACCCATCCTTCATCATCATTGAAAGAGGCTGCACACTATGGGGAACATCTATGTCCCTGCTCTCTCCACTTGAGGGTTTAACCTTTCTTTGGAGAGTTTGGGGGCAGAGGAGACACATGCCCTACAGTTAAAAACTCTTTCATATTTATATATGTTTTTCATATTATGGAAAAGGGACAGTTTTAGAGTATACAATCCAATTTCAGTATTTACACACACATTTCATAAATCAGCAAGGTCTGCTTGGTTTTTGGCGTCCATACTGTATAATCCATGTATTTAAAATCATATTCATTTTATATTTTCTCAAATCTGTTCAGACCCAGCTAATGCTATGCAACTAGTTGGTTTGTCATCCTCTATCTCATAGCAGCAATAGATTTATGCATCCACATAAAACCGTATTAGGATTCAAAACAACTTGGGTAAAATAGGATCAGGTGTATATATTGCTGCTGGCTAGACTCATGTATGGGTAATTTGAAATCTTTGGCATGTCCTTGAAGATACAGGGTGACTTCATTGCTTTTGCTGCCAGAAACAATTAAGGTCTGAACAAGTAAACACTTAATTATGTTGTCATGTGATTTACTATTAAGAAGCCTTTTTAGTACAAATAATATAACAATGATGACGACTAGTTACATCACAATTATTTGATGAATTTATTTTGTTTACTCCGTCGGCCCTGTCTACCTATTTTCCATGGAGGGATGTTCTCGGCCATCATGTTTGCTCCTCAGCATCAATCAGACCTTAGCATGCTTAGTGAGAAAGCAAAGACAATAAGCCTAAATGATGAACTAATGAATGATGACCTGTACCTATTGTATTTGAAAATGAGCTGTGGTTAGGTGATATAAGCATTTGTAATCCATAGCCACACAGGTGTCAGTATGGCAACATGATGTTTGATTAAATTAGCCATCTTAAAACTGAGCAGTTACCATTGTGGCACCCAGGCACCACTAAAATAAAGGCCCTGCACACCAAAACTTGAGCACAGGAGTGGGGATTTCAAGGAGGAGGCAGTACCTGACCCCGCAGCAGCAGTGTGGCAGCTCAAAGACAGGATGGTGCTTCACAGGATAAGTCATAACGTGTGTGTATGTTTAAGTGTGAGTCTGTGTCTGTTAATATATGCCCTTTTTGGGTATGTTAATATGTGTGTGTCTTTGTATGTTATTATGTGCATGTGTCTGGGGTATGTTAGTGTGTATGTATCAAGGCATGTGTATCAAGGCATTGTGTGGTTATATTAGTGTATGGATGTGCATAGGTATTTTAGTGTGTGTGAGTATGTCTGGGTATGTTAGTGTCTGTTTGTATAAGTGTCTGAGTGTGTGTTATTGATTGTGTGTATAAGTGTTTTAGTTGGTCTGTTTTGGTGTGAGTGTTTTAGCATGAGAGTCCCTTCCAAGGTCAGGCTGGGGATGCGTCCATGCCTGCAACGCCATCACATAATGTCACATGACTGCATGCTTGGCCAGTTTGGTGCGTTTGTATGTGTCTGTTAGTTGATATTGCTGGCTGATACATAATTTTACTTAATTAAATGACTTTTTTCTTTGTCTAGTATAGTGCTATACTTATTTATAATATTTAAAGTATTATATAACCTAGGAATATGTTGTGATTTATTTATACTACATATAAATATGTTTTTAGTTCTCGGATGTCTGCCCAATGTTTATATTGTCTCACAATATTAACCTCTTCCACTTAGGGGGCTGTTCCACTTATCCACCACCCTCTCGCCAGGGCCCTTATGCATGAAAAAAGAAATCTTGACAGTACAACCTCTTTCAATTCTAAATTTCACAAGCAGGCATCAGAATGACCTTTTAATTCATGTTTTGAAATCCTTGTATAAGATTCATTTTATTAAGTATAAAATTGTATTAAGCTTCAGAGTTTGACTTAGACACTTTTTAGTACAGAGAGTTATAAGTAATTTCCCTTTTGAATTTTGTGGTGAGTTGGATGTTTTGAGCATGAATAAAATAAAGTGTAAGAACATGTTTATGGATTGCTTTTATTAGAAGAAATTAGAAGCAGTTGTAAAGCGAATGCTTTTTTAATTTCAGTCTGGGAAGTTAGCATATGTTCAAAATTGCAATTTTGTTGTAATGCAAATACTGTAGAACTCCTGTATTTAAAATCATATTCCCTTTATCTTATCTTTTCTCAAAACTGTATTTCAATGTTTATTTCAATAAAACATGCATTCGCTATTCCTTGAAATCACTCCAGAATATATATTTATTTTTTTTACATAAATGGTCTCCAGCAATATTTCTTAATATACCGTATTTTTCGCTCTATAAGACGCACCTGCTGATAAGACGCACCTAGATTTTAGAGGAGAAAAAAAAGGAAAAAATATTTTGAGCTAAAAAATGGGCTAAAATATTTATTACAATGGGCTAAAATATTTATTACAATAACACACACACACACACACTAAG
>VKOC01048390.1:0-15688 GCA_009364415.1 Spea multiplicata | reverse complement strand
ACCCATGTGAAAAAGTAATTGCCTTCCTAAACCTAATAACGGATCATTGACCTGCTGCAAAAGCCACAAAATATTATCGTAAAAGTCTTGGGGTACTCAAGATTTTTTGTGAGAAAAGTTCTTTTTTTTGGTCAGCAGTGGTTTTCGCCTTGCAACTCTCCCATGAATGACTTTTTTGCACAGTCTTCTTATTATTATGGAATCCTGAACACTGACCTTAGCTGACACAAGAAAGGCCTGCAGTTATTTAAATGTTAGTGTAGGTTTTTCTCTTCCCGCAATGTATAACTTTACATTTGTCTATATTGTACTTCATCTGTCACTTTCCTGCCTAGTCCTCTACTCTGTCTAAATCATCCTGCAGAGATGAATCAGAGAAGAAAGGTTAGACTGTATTACTCTAATTTTGCATCATTAGCAAATACTGAGACATAAATCTCAATGCATCATGGGAGATCACTAATAAACAAATTAGAAAGCACATTTCAGGTGTAAGGGTATCCTTATCATAGATAAGTGCTAAACATGTAAATGTTTGAACTTTAAACATAAATTCATCTTATTGCTATGGGAACACATGTATGTCCATCGTCGATGTACTGCCTTATAACTTCATAATTCTCCTGTGAACAGCTATGCACTGCTGAAAGGGTTAATCATCTACAATATTATTTATAGAGAACCAAATTTCATAATCATCATCACAGCAGATCACTATTTAATAATAAATACTGGTGCAGGAGGATAAGAGGGACCCTGCCAGTGCCAATCCATATTGTGCAGATGTTCTACGGGGAAGTTGTGGAGTTTAATGGTTCTTGATTTAATATTACCCACTTTACAGCAGGTGTTACATGCTGCTTATAATGTGCCTTTATGATTTAAATATGTAGGGACTATTGGCTTGTGCATAATATAAGTATAGTGGTTTGTGGTAGTAAATTCAACCATGCAAGTCAAAGGAGCCCAGCTTTCTAATCACAAAGAGAGTAGTAAAAAATAAAACTAGTGTAAAAAAATAAAAACGTGTTAAGATTTAAAAATAATTATGCAGTAATGCCACCATCAGGGGAACCATCCAGTTCCAATTTTTTTAAAAAAAGTCCAAATATATATATATATCAAAATTAAGTTTATTTTTATGAGCAAGTGCTAAAATTAGCGTTGTATCTTCCTAAACATTCTGGCATACAGAGTTAAAATAGTAGCAAGGGGGCAAAGGCACAGATTGGTCAGATGTCAAAATGAGAGAAAAAAGCACACCTTCCAAACGTGGCCTTTTTGCCCCCAAACAACTCGACAATCCCATGCATGGGTGGTAAAACTGTACTCAGGAGATGTTGCTGAATACATATTGGGGGGTTACATATACCAAGGGCTGTAAATTCATACCTAAAGTACAATGTGAAAAAACACACAAATAAAACGAAATACCTCCATATTTATGAAATGTTTTCCATGCTGCCAAGGGCTTGCTAAAGAGGGCGCATGAAACCCTGGCACACAGTAACCAAGGGTCATGTAATGCACGAGAGTGAGAGCTGTAGAGAAGGCACAGTTAAGCACGAGGGAGAGCTGCAAGCTGCACCAAAGGAAATGGAGAGTGTGTAAGTATATATGTATATGTAAGTGTATGGTGTTAAAGTGAGTGTGTGTTTATGTGCAAGTGTATGGTGGTAGAGTGAGCATGTGTTACTGTATGGTGTGCATGTGTGTTAGTGGATGGCGGTAGAGTGTGCATGTGTTAGTATACAGTATTAGTGTTGGCATATGGTGTTTGAGTGTTTATGTTAGTATATGAGTGTGCGTCTGAGTATGGTCATAGAGTGTAAGGGATTAGCCTAGGACTAGTGGTTCCAGGATGGAGGGGGGTATGTGTAAATATATGGTGTTAGAGTGACTGGTTGTTAGGGAGAGTTTGTGTGTTAGTATGTACATGTGTTTTAGTTCCTGGGGGCTCCAAAAGGATTTTGCATCCAGGTTCCTTATATTCCACCTCACCGCATTCCTGAAGATGTAAGCAGTAGTAGTCAACTGTCCCTCATAACCTGACCTAACAAATGTTCCAGCTCCTGAAGGGAGGGAAACCATCCTTTGGTATTAAAATAATAAAGAAAGATAATGATTATGGTTCTCCAGAGGCATTGGCTAGAGTTTCTTACCAAAGAGGTACCAAACATTTCCTTGTTAGGGAACATAAAACATTGTTGAGTTTTGTATTATTTTTTGAAAAATACATTTAAATCGACTTAAACTTAAAAAAACCCTAAATATGTATTTTTATTTACCATATATACATACATGCTCTCTCAGTAGCTTACAACAAGAAACACTAGTTTGCAGCTACAATGGAATCTCTTGTAATGTAATCCTATTGAGTTATAAAGCACTGCAGAAAAAATATAAACAGATTAAACAACAACATAATTTTAAGTTTCAAAACCTTTTTATTATTATAACTTTTCTATATAACTTTTTATATTATCTTTTTTTCTTTTATGTTTACAGTATAACGAAAGAACATTGTTTTCTTATTCTCTTGGGTGTCATGAGAAAAATTCACTGTACTGTGTGTATTAGTAAAATTGATGTGAATTTAAATAGTTCTATTTACTATTTCTAGAGGGACTTAAGCTTTACTTGCATTCATTTTGAAAGTACCTGCAGCAATTGAACCAACCTAAACACTCACAGTTTAAGAATTACATTTTTTTTTACAAAGTTCTTGTCAGAAAGTGATCATCATCAAACAGAATAGACCAATGTACCTTGATAAAAATATTTTTGACTAATATTTACTAAGTGGTATTGTGTAGCTAAGCAACATGAAGTCAACTTGATGTCTCACCAATTGACCTTGCAGGGATCCTTCAAAACATGGGGGGGAGACAGAATGAGTTTAAGCTGTACTCAAACCTAACACATGTCTCAACTACATCTGGTAGGAGTGGAGAGTTTGGACCCTTTGGCCATCACCACTTCACTTTTGTGCCTCTCCCTCCTGGGACAAAGGACAGTAAATCTCCATGGTTTCAAGAGGTTCCCAGGAAACATCCAAACCTTACAATAGCCTTCTGGCTGGGGAGGGGCTGAAATGTTTTGTGCTCACCAAGTACTTCTAGCAAGGGTAGCTGATGAAGAAGCAGTTTATAAGGATTGTTATGAATAAAAGTAAGGCAAAATTAAAATTTTAGCTTCTCAGAGGGAAATTGTCTGGAAATCCTGAGCATTCAATGGGTTAATGGACACAGCCAAGCCTAGGGTCACTGACGCCTCTGTGCAACCTTGGGCGCCCCCAGGTTGTTGTGCCTATATAGTTAACCCCTCCCCTTAACAAACATAATACTTCTAACCACACACATTCTCTATGGCAACCACTCCATCTCTTCAGGCTCCCTGACTTCACCAAGTAACATCACTGACATCCCACAGTGCCATCTTTGCCCCAAACAAAAGTGCCTTTTTTGTCCCCCAAACTTACTAGTGCCATCTTTGTGTCCAGACAATTCATCTGTGCCATCTTTGTTCCCAAACAGGTTGCCAGTGACATCTTTGCCCCCAAACAGCATTATACTGTATGTGTCAGTGTCATCTTGCACTCCAACATAAGGGAAGTAGATAAAGAAATACCAAGCAAATTAATGATATCAGAACTGCAGAGAATAAAAAATTTCCCCAAACTTAGTGATTTATTCATATGTTGTGCTGGTCGGGGCCTAAACAAGAGTTTTGCATGTGTCACGGCTAGAAGACCAGCAGTGCAGGAACTTGGCATAAACCACCTGGTGACTAGGGCAGACAAGAACACAAGCCGAGAGAATCTGGATCGAATAGATGTTCAGAAGACATAGTCGTTACACAAAGCCGAGGTCAAGGATTAGTGAGGACAGGATAATCGAACAGCAAGTCAAACAAAGGAGACATACAGCAACATCAAAACAAGCCAGTGTCAGAACCCCAAAAATCAGTAGGAGTTTATTATACGCAGCCAAATGCACAAGGCACTATCACAGGCACTGATATAGCATAAGAACCAGGTTTAAATAGTCCTTACAATTGTATTTCCCACCCAGGATCGCAATGGAGGCTTGGAACACATATGTTCATGTCCCATATGTTCATGAGACCATGCGGTCAGAGGCATCGAGGGACTTCAGAATGATGCTGGTTCGGGCGGGCAGATGGTAATTTATCCGTTGTTACAGCATGAGCTTAATGTAACGTAAGGGGCAATTGGACAGTAAAGTAAACCTTAGGCACTCTAGAGGTTGTCTACTATAATACCCATTATGCATGTGCAGTTGTAACAGCATAGCCCTCATCAGTATACAGATAGCCAGACATACACATGATACAGTTCAGGACATAGTTAGCATAAGTAAATAGCGAGCCTGACATTTGTGGTATAGCATACATCCCATTACTATATATTGAAACAGTCACTGATGGTTGTATTGCATAACTCCCATCATTATTTATTGAGCAAGACAATTAGAGTGGTACTGAAAAACTCCCATCATTATATAGCAAGCCAGACTCTGATGATTGTATAGCATAACTCCCATCATTATATACTGAGACGGAGAGTGGTACAGCATAACTCCCATCACCATATACTAAGGCAATCTCTGATGCCTCAAATCACCATATACTGGTCCAGATATTGACAGTGGGACAGCGAACCCCTATCACTATATACTGAGCCAAATATTGATGGTGATACAGCATAACTTCCAGATATAATGCTCTTTTGTGGAAGTACTCCAAGATGACTTTGTGGAGAAAGAGAAGTGTTTCTGCATCTCACTTCCTCAGCAAATCTGTCTGCAGTATTCTGGCTTTTTAAAAAAAGGTCTGTACTTTCACATGCCACATTTTTTGCAAGAAAGTAATGAATAAAAAAAAGAAAAAGAATGTTTCATTTTTATTTAAGGATTAATAGTAATAAACATTGCTTTAAATCTCCCATGAATGTATAATGCAATGAAGATGAAAGACTTACTCTTTTTGTTTTTTTCATGCCATCAAAAAATAAGTTTGATTGTTTTATTTTTCTGTCAGTTGTTGATAAGGTTCTGTACCTCAACTACTGTAGATAACAGGATTTTTATTTTAACAAAAGAGCAGAAGGTACATCCATCATGTTTTCTTTGATAACAAGAAATACAAAGCAAGGATGCGATTTGAAAGTTACTTTTATCAAACCCATGTCCAGATTTTATATTTTTTTTTATTTGGCCATCATGAGATATACAATGCTTTTTTAGCTAGTCTTGAATGATTTTTAGTTCATTTTACCCTGTCTCTTTATTGTTAACCTATAAAAATAAATATATATATTATATACATAGTAAAAATGATGAATAGTTATATATACACACAGTGGATTATATTTTACACTTTAAATACATATACTGTATTTCATCTCATCCGGGTGTTGTGGCTACCATCCCTGGGGCTATGCAAATCCTCATCTTTCACACACATACTTGTATTGTCTACCAGATATTTTGGTAAACAATGATATTTGGCCCAATATCTTCAGATTTGCAAACAATACCTCTATGTAACTATAGTTCATTACTGTAGCTCATGTCATTACCAGGGAAACATAACCTTCAACTTGTGTTTAACTCAGATTTAAGTGCAGAGATGTTATGAAATACCAAGATTCATTGGGGGTTATTTTCAAAGAGAAATTCTGATTCATAGTTATCATGGGCACCCTGATTGGTCTGCAGCTACACAGCCCCATACGCAACAATCTGTGATGCACAGCTACAGTAGCTCGTCTGTTGGATTTGACCACACAGGCAAGCCTTCGGGACGAATGAGCCTTGGCCACCCATGAACCTGTCACGCCTGTGGCTTCACGCTTTTCCATTCTTGGACCACTTTTGATAGGTACTGACCAATGCACACTGGGAACACCCGACAAGAGCTGCAGTTTTGGAGATGCTCTGATCCAGTCGTCTAGCTATCACAATTTGGCCCTTGTCAGAGTCGCTCAGATCCTTACAACTTTTTTTCACTTTATGTGAAAAAACTCACAGAAGGATTGTGCGGTGGAGCAAATAGAAAGACTATATGTTAAAGACTGTCGCAGCAACAAAGGCATGCAAATGTGCAACCTTTATTTTTACACCTGCTGCTCTCAACAGCCTAGCTATATCTGACCAGTCCCTTACAAAAAATTACTGCAGTTTTTCTGAAGTAATAGGCTAGGTTTCCACTTGGGTTTTTGTCCGGCGTTTTTTTCTTGATGAAAAACGCCAGGAAAACTGCCAAGAAAACTGCCACTGCATTTACCTGCGTTTTGGCGTTTTTTCTGGAGTTTTTTCTGGCGTTTTAGCCTTTCTGTGGAAATTGCTTTTTTTGACCTTAGGCAGTTTTTCCAGCCTTTGCAAGTTAGATGTTTCACCCAGCTAAAAGGGATTAGGATAAATGGCAAGTATCTGCCCTCTCCTGATGTCATTTACTTGGTAGACCCTTTTGTCTCTTTTCTGTGGTTTGTAAGGCATGCTTTATTTCGAATGTCTGCTCCTCTGGGAAGATTGGCCCCAAATGATGGTGCAAATTGTTTGCTGTTGCTTTTGGCACGCAGGATCCGGTCGCGTATGTTTGTTTGTAATGGCATGTTTGTTCCAAATGGTGTAGAATTCAATATGAACCAGTCCAGGACTTTGTTTTGTGTGAAACTGTTTGTTTCCAGCCTATTTCTCGTAGGACACACAGATACTGGGTCCCTCCTCTGCATTGTAACTGTGGAAAAAACGCCATAGAAAACGCCAAGGCAATAAACCCACATGGCTTTTTCATGGCGTTTTTTCTCTCCCATAGACTTCTATTGGAGAAAAAAAGCCAAGATTTCTTGCAAAAAACGCCAGAGTGTCAACATGCTGCAGTTTTGAAAAACTGCCACAGAGCCCAAAAAAGCAGAAAAACGCCAAACAGGACTGAAAAAACGCCAAACAGGACTGAAAAAACGCCAAACAGAAAAACGCCAAGTGGAAATGGCATTTTGCGATTTCCTATTGAAGAACAGCTAACATCTGGCTGCAGCGTTTTTCACAAAAAAACGCCAGGTGGCGCTATTGGCGTTTTTATAGGCGTTTTTAGCAAAAAAAACCCAAGTGGAAACCTAGCCATAAAGTGTTTTTTTTTCCAAATTTTCACCATGTTTTATTATTTTTTTTTATAGTAAATAAGATGATATGATCAAAACATATGGTATCTGAAGAAAGCCCATCTTGTCCTTGCAAAAAAACAATATATAACATGTGTGGGTACACTAAATGGGTGAGGAGAAAATTACAGCTGAACACAAGCACCACAAAAGTGTTAAAGCAGCTTCGGTCCCACGGGGTACAAAAATAAAAAATAAGCCCGGTCCTTAAGGGGTTAAAGGGAGAGAGATGCTTACTGTATGTTACAGTTCCCAAAGCTCTTTTTCCATGAAATGTTTAAATACATCCAAATACATCCCTTTGTCAGAGGTAGGGTTGAAACTTGAAATCGATTTCATGTTAGTCTGTCACATCATTGGTTCATTGTTTCAATTTTCATTTAACAAATTATTCAAATAAACAAGATCTGATTCATAGGTTAGGGT
Organism: Spea multiplicata; assembly: GCA_009364415.1. Lineage (NCBI taxonomy): Eukaryota > Metazoa > Chordata > Amphibia > Anura > Pelobatidae > Spea > Spea multiplicata. The sequence goes on along the minus strand of VKOC01048390.1, from coordinate 8,076 downwards.
TTTAAAATGCTTTGGAATAAACTGTAAACTCGTATTAGAATGCTCCTTTTTAAGAAAAAAACCTTTTAACAGACAACGTTCTTATAAATTTGTTGAAATCAATAATCAAATCAACCTTACTTAACTTTTTACAAGGTGCAAATTTCAGGCCTTTCAATAGAAGGGTAACCTGGTTAACCATAGGGGTTTGCTGAGACAAGTTGTAGATTCCCACGTTCTGAAGATCTTCTAGAATGCAGTCCTGAATCTTTTTGTTGTGTCTCTTAATATGGGCTCGACGTCCTCCACGTCTTTCTCGGAATCTATATCTGACCATTGATCCATTTTGTATTCTGAAATGCTGCATGTTGCTTGATTGTGTAGTTTGCTTTTCCTGAAACGTTGGTCTAAAAAAGATGGAGTTCTTAGTAACATGCATCGGGGATGGTATCTCTCCAGAGTAATTTACACTATTTTTCCTGGTTGTATTTCTGCTTCTCAGATATAATTTAAGGTATTAGAGCGATTCTGAGTTTAATTTCTTAGCATTTAATTCTTTACTGTAGTTTGGAGTAGCCGTATTAGTCCAGTGTATAAGAATGCAAATATTTTTTTGGATTCTCATTACTGAATATAGTGATCTTAAGGTAAGAAAAATAAATTAGAAATTGTTTCTTAAGTGAAAGTGAGTCGTGAGTCAATTAAGACCTCCTTGATTATAATTAAAGATGGTTAAAAGTGAATAAACGATGCACTACTCCACCAACCAAATAAACCACTAACTGATAATCAACCACACCTAAGCAGCTGTAATAAACCACGCAACAGAATCAAGAAATACTAAAGACATACAGCGCTTAATATGAACAAGTGTGTGTATACATACATGAAAAAAAAAATATAGGAAATAAAATGGTGTCAATAATATTTACCATGTATTTATTTTTTACATTTGTGTATTGATTTACTGTTTTGATATATGGTATATTGTCTGTATATTTTTTATATATATTATATATTTTAATACTGTATTGTATACCATTTATTTTTTGTATTTAAACAATTATTTTTATTAGTTTATTTTATTTACTATAGCGCCGTCTGCTTGAGTTGTCTTTCAAATCTTGTGTTCGTGTTAGATTTAAAACTAAAAAAGTGGAGCTCTACATACTAGAGCCCTGTGCGAGACTGCTTTTTTAATCCCGCTCCCGCTGATTTTTTTGTCTAATCCCAGCAGCTCCCGCAATGTGTCTTTTCCACTCCCGCAAGATGTGTGTCCAATCCCGCCTGCCCCCACCACAAATGTGGTCAATCACATCCACCTCCTTACCTGAACTGCAGATATCCTGCGCAGTCCCGCAAGGCTGCCTTCATGTTGGTCCCTCTTCTCTTGTTCCGCTCAGGAGTCACGGGAAGTTATGTAAAATCATCTGACTCCGCTGTGTTCCTGGGTGGAGCAAGAGAAGAGACACTGTGAGTGAGCAGCGCGAAGGCAGCCTTGCAGGATTACCGAGACCCGCAGGTACAGTGTCTGACCACCTGCTCCGGCCCACAACACCGGCAAGACCGCCCGCACCCGCAAGTTTTTTGGCGGGACCCGCATCCCAATGCAGTCCTCTAAAACATACAATAATAGAATAGCAATAAAATCGAGAAATGAGATGGCTTTACCTTAAAAATAAATACGTTACTCTCAAAATGATCAAATTAAAAATACCAGCAGCAAAAAAAAAAAAAAACGCAGCACACAATTTTTTTCCCTCACCTGGAATCTACCTCATTAGGAAATTCCAACATACACTCTGGCACACATACGTAAACACAGTTAAAAAAAATTGCACACACTTACTCATGCAAACAAACACGTACACATTAAATCTAACACACTCCATTTCACCCACTTACACATCCACACCTAAACAACCATGATGATAGAAACCCACACCTACACATCCATGCTCACATACCTAGATACACACTAATACATATATTAAAAACATATATATATATATATTGGCCCAAATATAGGCCGCACTTTCCCCTCCCACTTTAAGTCTTTAAAGTGGGGGTGCGGCCTATAATCGAGGTTTAGCGCAGGGATGCTCTTCTGGGCAGGTGTGATTTTTTTTCTTTTAATTTTTTAGTGCTGCAGGGGACCTGGATCCTGCTCTTCGACAGCCGTGGATGTCTGCGCGATGCGCGTGGGCAACCTCCGCTGTCGGCACTTCCACCGGTACTTCTCCGTCATAGAAGCCCATGTGGAAGTGCCGGCAGTGGAGGTTGTTTGCATGCATCGCGCAGTCGTCCTCCGGCCGGCCCCGCTAGATGCCAGGGAGTCTGGGGGGGGGAGTGGCATATCTAGGGAGCAGAATGGCATATCAGGGGAGCAGAGTGGCATATCTGGGTGCCCAGGGGAGTATCTATAAGTAAGGTACATTATGAATTAAGGGGGGACCTTAAAATGGCTATTGGTTTTCCAAAGTTCTGTTTGTATATAACCTATGCTCATTAACTGCATAATAGATACCAAAAATGTTAAAAAAATGTATTCCTGTTCATTAGATAAAATACTGTTTTACCATTCCACTCGTGTATTTTTTCTTTAAAATAGTGTCAAACTATAATCGGGTGCGGCCTATAATTGAGCCAATACGGTATATATACACACACAAAGGTTCTCCGAGTCGCACCAGGCCCCCTGGTTGGAGTATGCACTTTTTTGGAATTTACAATCTTCATCAACTGCACCTTATTCACTTATTCAACGTTTACAAATGAAAGCACTTTACATTTATTTAGATTATTATTACATTGCTATTTATACTTCAGGGCATCTTCACAAAATTGCACTTTATTTTGCATGGCGAATCTACCTCATCTCATTTAGTGTGCACATTCCCTTGTAAGGCGATTGTTTATGTTGCTTGCTGCTGTTACTTTACAAAGCCACTGTACCACTGGTATTTTTAATTTGATTATTTTAAAGTATATATTTTAAAGGGAAAGCCATCCCATTATATTGTCTCTGAGTATGATTTGATTGCTATTCTATTATTGTATGTATTTTACCCTTTGTACTCCTAGTTTTACGCAAGCACCCCACTTTTTTAGTTTTGAATTTGCAGTTAGATATTGGAGAGAGTCTTTTGTGGGTTGCAGCTGTGTTATTGGTCGGTATATCTATTATGACATTTTGTTTTTTTTATTTTTCACTTACATTTTCTGTTGTTCATGTTAGATTTGTTGCTGCAGAAAGGTAAGTAGGGTCTTTGGGATTCTCAGGCAATGTACTTTCCGGGAGTATACTGTTTAGGGGTAGCTTCCCAACAAAATCATGAGGTGCTCATTCTTGGTTCGACTGTGCTCTCGTGATTTATTGAGTCTCCTGTATCTATGTAACCCTGGTATATGTGGCATCTATGTGCTCAGTAGAAGTGGAAGACTAATTCTTTTTTCTTTCATTTTCCAGGTAGTCTGACATGCAGCATTCATCCTAAAACATGCCTGATATGGGAAAAGATACAAATCCCTTAGATTAATGTTTGCAGCGGGCCACATAGAAAGGTAAGTAGCGGGTGTCTTTGAAACCCTCAGGTGTTGTGCTTTAAGTAAGTTTGATATTTAGGGATGGCATTTACCCTGAAAGCATGAGGTATGTCTTCTATGTATAAAAACACTTGTGCACTCATGATTTGGGGGTCTCTTGTGACCGAATAACACTGGAATACCACATCTACTGTATGTGGTATCAATGTGCTTAGAAGTGGGAGAGCATATTTTCCAGCCCAGCATAAATTCATCCCAAAACGCACCTGATGTGAAAATGTGATGGAAACAAAACGTGAGCCACCTATAAACTTGAGTGGGAATATATAGGTTTATAGGGTGAGAGTAGGACCTCTACTGTGCCTCAAATAAAGTACAGACCCATAATTTTGAGAACTAAACTGGACATGTTCCAATTGTAGCCCCAGAATCTTTGAAAAGCATGATATACCTGTGCATGTGGGATATTCCTGTACTCTTGAGATGCTCAATAGAAATCAAGAGCTCTTTGTGAAAATCCTTTCACATAAAAGCACAGTGACATTTTAAAATTAATGATTTATTATTTATATATATTTTTAATGCATGTGTCAGGCCCCAAGGCCTGTCGACCCACCCCAGCCTGCTTCCTCCAGACCTGCTGCCCTCCCTGCTGGGTTGCATTCCTGGCCTTGAATAACACGCACGCTGCATTCAGCAGCACGTTTCGAGAACAGGCCACATCTTTAGTCTCCAGTACCACACTCTCTTAATTTGGCTGCACGGTAGACTACAACCCTGGCCCAGTCTCACATTAACACACTCACACAAATGAACACATACCCACACATACTAACAGACACTTACAGACCCATGCTCATGCACACTCCCTCTCATATAAATATATACCGGTATATATGTATATAAATGTTAAGCAGGTGGAAAAAATGCTGTAAAGTAAGAATGCTTTAAATAATTTTTGTTTCAAAGTTGCTGGGTTTGTAACATTAATAGCGAGCAAAGTATCCAGAAAATTGAATCATTTTGGTGAGCAGGCGATCCAAGATATGTTCATAGGATCATTAGGGCACTTGCAATGCAACTATTTTGTGTCAAATTTCTGCCAAATTTTGCTGTCATCTTCATTTTCTGCGCTTTTTTTGCCAAACTTCATCGCCATCTGTTTTTATTCCATATTATGTCCAGAATCTGCCGGGTTGGCCTCCCCCCTTGCTCCATTTTGCCATGAACGATTTATGGGAGAGTGTTCAGGCTCTGTTACTGTTTGTAAGGATTTTACTCCATCCCTATGTTTTAAATCCTCCGTCACTGGAGTGTATTCACTGACTTTTCCAAGGGTTAGTGGTTCCTAGACCCTGTAGACTCCTTGTGTTCTCTGGACTCACTTTCCTCCCTGCCTGGCACCTGCCTTGGACCGAGCTGCAAATCCATGGAACTTTGTGGCGGCTAGGAACTGTGGTGATGCCCACTGAACTTTGGAACTGAGTTGCTACTACGTCACTTTTATGGGGTTATGCTGTGCTTGAGGGGTGGGGGGGCACAATCGGAGGTGGTTTCTTAGTGAACTCATTTGGTAAGCCTGATTTTACTACCCGTCCTTAGAACCAGGGTTTACCCAGCCACGGCTCTGGAACTCTTGCTCGGCTACTTTATGGACTAGTCCTGGGGACATTCACAGTGCTGTCACTCAAGGTCCTGACAACGGATCAAGTCTCTTGATCATAACATCCTTGGGCCCTGGGCTCTTCATTGGCACCCTGAGATTGCCACCGCTCCCTCAGGATCACCCCTAAATAGTGACACTTTACCAAGTGGGAATTTCTGGCTATGGAGGTACCTGGCTTTCTGGCAGTTGATGGGATTATACCCCTTATCAGAGTGTGTTGGTTTGCACTCTACACCCTCGGCAAGTGCTTGGGTGATTACAAAGGGTTAATCCCTTGAGTAACTGAGCTTTAAGTGGCAAGGAAGATCTCTATATCGGAGCTACTCAGTCAGCGTATGGTTCTCAGTCACAACCTCCATCTCCAGATTAGAGATGTACCTCATATGCATAGTTTTTTTGTTTTTTTTTTGTTTGTTTGTACTATACAGATCACCAATAACAACATGCCCATCACAGGTTCTAAGTTTGAATTTTGTTTTACCTTGCCTATATTACAGTTGGAATGTATGAGTGACCCAGCAGTTCAAAATAACCCGACAAAAGTATGTATTTCTTGAAAGCAGGCAACCTAGGTTATTCTCCTTGGACTCTTGCTGTTTTGTAACAAATTTCTACCAAAATGTGCTGTAATATAAATTTTCAGCACTTTTTTCATTAACGCTTGTGCTTTTCTTTAGGATTTCTTGGACAGGTTAAGAGCAGCTGCAAAAAAATATGCTAAAACTTGTTCACCTGCATTAGACAGATGCCATATGCATAATATTTTGTGTTATTTTGACTATTCATGCCATAAATCACAACATGCGTGCTGCAGGTTCCAAATTTTAAATGTTGTTTTTGTTTTGTTTTTTTGCTGTGCCTAAACATTTGGAAATGTTTAGCAGTCCACCAGTTCAAATTAACTTGAAAGCAGACAGCCCAGGGTATTTTGCTAGGATCATTTGGAACCATACCCTTCAGTCATTTTGCCACAAATATGTCAAGTTGTGCCATAATATTAATTTTTCTGTACTTTTTTCATAAACATTTCTGCATTTCTTAGGTTTTTTACGCGGGTTAAGTGCAATTGCAGAGAAATACATCAAACACTGTTTAACTACATCACCAGATTACAGAAATACCTGTGGTATCTGGAAATGTTATTTATTTAGAGCATGTCATATTTGCTTAGGATTTTGTACAGGTTATGTGCCAATTAGAAATATTCACAAATACTCTCCTTTTAATGGTGGTACCCTATCAATTAGCATGAACCCCCGGAATGATATATGTTTTTTCTAAAGTAAACAAACCGTATATATTTTAAACTCTTTGAGAAACCTGGCCAGCAACATGCAGCACTCATGAACATTTTTCCAGGGAACATACATAACAAAAAAAGGAAAAGAAAAAAATATATAATCAATTTGGTATTGTCACTAAAGCGGTTACCAATGCACAATCCTGCAAGGAGCAGGAAGAGCAGGAGTAAAAAAATAAAATGGTCTGCCAACAAGCCTAAGGAAAGTTTGACTGTAAATTTCCTGGGCAAGGGGAGTGTCAAAAAGAAAACTTGAACTAAACTTAATATGGAAGTCTAAAAAAATATGTTTTTGCTGTGGCAGCTTTTTTGTATAAGATTTGCGTTGTATGCAGTAATTTGACCTAAATATAATACAACCTTTTTTTTTTTCCATATTACCTAACTTCAAAGTGCAAGGTAGAGCTGCAGGCACTGGTAGGCACCCCCCTCATATATTTATACTTAGTGATGCAGTTTGGTTTGCTGACCTCATGCCCTACTTCACAGAGTCACTGGCACTGTCTTTTTGGTGTATACGGTCAACAGAACATACATATCCTTTCTTTTTCTATAATGTAGGGCTAGTGGTTCCTCGTTGTACATACCTCCTAACTGTACCACAGGCCATGGTCTCAAACAGAACAGATACCTAAATAATTCAATGCTGGTATAAGGCTAGGTTTCCACTTGGGTTTTTGTCCTGCGTTTTTTTCTTGATGAAAAACGCCAAGAAAACTGCCAAGAAAACTGCCACTGGATTTTCCTGCATTTTGGCGTTTTTTCTGGAGTTTTTTCTGGCGTTTTAGCCTTTCTGTGGAAATTGCTTTTTTTGACCTTAGGCAGTTTTTCCAGCCTTTACAAGTTAGATGTTTCACCCAGCTAAAAGGGATTAGGGTAAATAGCAAGTATCTGCCCTCTCCTGATGTCATTTACTTGGTAGAGTTCTACTTAAACGCCCCGGCGGACCCTTTTTTCTCTTTTCTGTGGTTTGTAAGGCATGCTTTATTCCGAATGTCTGCTCCTCTAAGAAGATCGGCCCCAAATGATGGTGCAAATTGTTTGCTGTTGCTTTTGGCACGCAGGATCCAGTTGACGCGTCGCGTATGTTTGTTTGTAATGGCATGTTTGTTCCAAATGGTGTAAAATTCAATATGAACTTTGTTTTGTGTGAAACTGTTTGGTTCCAGCCTATTTCTCATAGGACACACAGATACTGGGTCCATCCTCTGCATTGTAACTGAGGGAAAAACGCCATAAAAAACGCCAAGGCATAAAACCCACATGGCTTTTTCATGGCGTTTTTTCTCTCCCATAGACTTCTATTGGAGAAAAACGCCAGGATTTCCTTGCAAAAAACGCCAGAGTGTCAACATGCTGCGATTTTGAAAAACTGCCACAGAGCCCAAAAAAGCAGAAAAACGCCAGAGAGGACTGAAAAAACGCCAAACAGAAAAACGCCAAGTGGAAATGGCATTTTGCGATTTCCTATTGAAGAACAGCTAACATCTGGCTGCAGCGTTTTTCACTAAAAAAACGCCAGGTGGCGCTATTGGCGTTTTTATGGGCGTTTTTAGCAAAAAAAAACCAAGTGGAAACCTAGCCT